>BDUI01005938.1:49248-68244 GCA_002335545.1 Apodemus speciosus
TTATTTTAAATCGGGAGAGGGAGGGGGATGGGGAGGGGGAGAAGGAGAGGGAGGGAGGGAGGGAGGGAGGGGAGAGGGGGAGAGGGAGGGAGAGAGAGAGAGCTTCAACATGAGCATTCACCATAAGCAGGTCACCAAGGGGAGTTGCCATGAGGATACTGATGGAGGAGGAGCAACCAAGACAAGACTAAGATGGCAAGTAATGGGGCAAGGGGCTTGATAGTAGGCAGCATAGACAGGTTAGAATAGCTCAGTATCTGGCCAGCAAGAGTACAAGGAATATAGGGTCTCCATGTCTTTATTTGGGAGCTAGAGGCTGCACATGAAAGCCAGAATTAACTTTACAGAAAGCGGTAATTTGAAATATAACCTGGTGTAGAATAAATTGAGACGGCAAGAAGTATAATTACAAAGCAATATCCTGCAGCTGTTCTGGATACTGTCATTAGTTTGCGGAGATGTATTTCACTTACATTTTCTATACCTGTTTTTCCCTTGTACACCTTATTTGCCTATGAAATATGATGAAAATGTTCAACTGACACTTTTCTACATAGCTTTGTTTCTGTAAACTTAATTTTAATTGAAGCATTTTGGTTATTGGCCACTTAGTGTGCATGTGTGTATGGAGGTGCACCGGTGTGTATGGATGTGTGTGCACATGTACATGTGGAGACAGAAGTCAATCTTAGGTGTCCTTCTTCAAGTGCCATTTACCTCCTTGTGTACCTTTAAAGATCTACTTTATTTTAAATCATCTGTGTCTGTGTGGAGACGTACATAAGTGCAGGTGTCTTTGGAGGCCAGAAGAGGATAGCCTGGACTGGAGATAAAAGATCTGAATTGGAGATAAAAGATCTGCGTGATAGGGATGGTAGGAGACACATTCAAGTGCTCTGCAAGAACAGTAAACACAATCTCTGAGTCACCTTTCTAGTTCTGACCATTGTGTTTTGAGATAGCTCCCTGGATTGAGCTCAGCAAGTAGGCCAGTCTAGGTAGGCTAGAAAATCCCAAAGATCTACCTGTCTCTGACTCCCGAATGTTGGGGTCCAAGTGCGTACCATCATGCCCAACTTTTTTTTTGTTTTGCTTTAACCAGACTCTGTGGACTGAATGTGGGTCCTTATGTTTGCAAGTCTAACATTACACCCTCAACTGCCTCCCTAGCTCTTAATTCATCTTTAACAAAGTATTTTATTCTTTTTCCACTTGTCCATTTTAAGGCCCCACTTGAACGATAGCTTTCCTTGCCTGTATTTGTAAGGTTAGATTTGCCCAAAATTTGCATATAGACTTGACTGCTCAAATTTATTATATAAAAATTTATTATATAAAATTTTGTTATTAAATAAAAAATTATTATATAAAAAACTCTTATCTTTCCCATTTTAGTTGAAATCACCTTCCTGATTTGTAAAGTCTCTCCACGTATTTTCCAACAAACTTGGATTTCCAGGTTCATCCTTTGACAAAGAAACACTATCTGGTCTGTGAATTGTTCCATTAATCTCCATAGTATCAGAAATGCTCTGCTCTTCATCTAAAGTAACTGTTGATGCTGAATAAACATTTCCTAAGTGATCTATTACAGGAAGCAAATATAATTCTGGTTGAAGAGCCTAAAACATAGGAAATTTTTTAAAAGGTCAAACCCAATAAAATTCACTTTAAGCTTTAAAATTAGTGTGCGTTTAAGACCACAGTACATACATATGGAGGAGCAAATGATTTGAGTTTCAGTTCTGATTCTTGCTTTTCCTTTACCTAGAGTTGATATATAAGAAAAAATGAAATCCTTGATAAGACTTTTCAATTGTTTTTTCTGTGCTGCTCTATGGAAGACACACAATATATCAATAAAAGCAACTATGGCTAGATCATGGACAATGTACAATCCAATCCTACTTCTAGTCACTGAACCAAACATAACTGAAATTCTATGTCTTCTAATAATTATTATGGTAATCATTTGCATGGGAATCAGTGTATGTGTGGTACTATTCTGTGTGTGGTACAAAATGAGCTGTTAATCTTCGCACTTTCATTAGATGGACATGAACATCATTTGTACTTTATAGACAGGGAGTTAGAGGCATCAAGAATTCTGTAACTTTCTCAGATGGTATCACTGGCAGGAATTTGTGCCCATAATGTCTTCTATTTCTGAATGAAGAAAAGTAATTTTCATTAAAGGATCTAATTATGCTATTCTTTTGCTCAAAACCTGCAAGGCCTCAGAAAAAATTAAGTATTCTGGTATCTAAGACCTTTAAAAATGTACTTTATAATTGGTTCTCAACTATGTCTTCCCCACTTTTTGGCACAGTTAATATAACAAAATATAATCATCCATTCTTTCTTGGTTGCCTAATTTTCTATTCCTCTGATCATTTTCTTTGCTCAGAAATCTTTTCTGACCCTGCATTCTTTTCAAGATCAAATATTATCTTTCATGATCCAAGCTTGAGTATAATTTCTTCCTCAATGTCCCCTCTACCTACCCTCTTTTGCTAGAAAATCTTAGTTTCTTCACAATATAAAATATGATGTTCAATTTATTCATATTATATAATCTACCTTCACCACTACACCAAATACACTTTAAGGACAAATTCCATATTTATCTTTATAAGCTGTAAAATGTTAATAAATATTTATTGAAAATAAAATATTACAAACATTTTAGAATTTGTTCTAAATTGTCTTATAGTAGGTCATGGAACTGACTTGATAAGCACTTAAGAAATGCAATTTGATAATATAGACTTAACTTAGAAGCGAAAAAAAGCAAGAAAACTTACCACAGCTAAATTATTTCCAATGCATTTCAGAAATAAAAATTTTTCTGCAACAGCATCTACACCAAGAAACTCACCAAGACGCTCCCTCAGAGCTTGTAAAGTAAGTTGAGGAGATACTCTGAAATACCATGACATTGTTTTAAATAGATTTGAAACATATTAATGAATCAATAGCTTTAGTCACCTAACTCAAATATAAATAATAATTTAATGTATTAAATATTATTTAACATGATATGTTTCTACACAGCCTAGAACTTTGATGATTTCCAGTAAGAAGTGTCTTCTGTATTGAAAAGGAAATGTTTGCTTTGCAAATCTACATCCCAGTTTTATGATTAAAACAAGACTTTGTGCGTAGAGATCAGAAGACAACGTTGTGGGCCAGCCTTCCTTCCCCTTCCAGCTTCACGTGGAACTGACCTCAGGAGCTAGCTTTGTGTGGTAAGTACTTTCAGCAGCTCAGAACTGCATATCATGCCTATATATAATTTTTTCTCAAATAAGAAAGTAATCAATGAGACTGGGGAAAGTTATGGGAAGGTTTAGAAGGAGAGATATACTCAAGGGGAAAACAGAGAGCCATATCACATAGTGTCATGTCTGTTTGAATGTGAAAATACACACATAACTAAGTTTTTATTCTTTTAAATAATTATAGAGATCACTGTCAATATATTGGGTTTTTTTTGGATATATTCTTTATTTACATTTCATTTCCCTTTTTCTGGTTTCCTTTCCCCGCCCCCCAGATGTCCCATATGTCTTTTTCCCTCCCCCGGTTCCCCCATTCACCCCTTCCCACTTCCCTGTTCTGGTATTACCCTGCACTGCTGCATTGGGCCTTTCCAGAACCTGGGTCCACTTTTTCTTTCTTGTCGGAGAGCATTTGATAGGTGGATTGTCAATATATTGTTTTAACTACTGTTTATAGACCAACTGGTGTTGAATTTTAGATAGTTTCTGTTAATTATTTTCATGTTTAAGCTTAGTAATAAAGAGGTTATACACTGCTTTCTAAGCAGTAGCAATATTATGGCCATGTGGATCTGTTCTTGAGCAATGTTTAAGATGAAAAGTTTATATATTTGTTGGGGTAGCAGTTTACACCTGTGACCTCTACCCCTGATCCATATCACTAGCCTTACACAGTGCTGTTTATTAACAGCATTTATTGAACTAAGAATGGATCCATCATATGGACAAGACACTTCTCACTTAGAAGATTTTTAATTTTCAGAAAACATATTTCTGTTTTAGATAACTTGTTTCATGACCGCAAAATACTTGCCTTATAAATCCAGCAGAAATAAAGTTGTTAATAACTTCTATGGAAATAGTATTTAATTTATAGTTCCACGATCCTTCAGGGACATAAAAAACATGAAGTTCCACCAACTAAGTAAGAAAAGCATCAGTTACAATTTTTCTATAGAAAAAGAATCAATTTACTTCCTATAGAATTTTAAATTGAACACAACTAAACTATAGAATGTATTCATTCATCTAAACAAATGACAAAATAAGAATTTGTTAAATTGACTGCTTGACACTTATTTCCTTTGAAACAGTGATAACCTGTTGGTTCACAGCTTACACAATACCTTTGATAAATGACATTCTTCTTCTGGAATTCATTAAGAATATTTCTTTCTTTTATCCCCCACTCTCCTTCTCTCTTTCTAACAGAAGTTTACTAAAGTGTACAGGGTACAGTGTACAACAGGTTCTAGGACAACACTTCATTCTAACTTTAGGTGGCAAATGATGCTAAGGCAGGGAATCCAGATGTTTAAAAAGGAATGAACTAACTTGAGTACAAGGACAGTTTATTTTTGCCAGACTTCTTAATTCCATTTGTGGCCAGGTGGCCCTTTCCTACAGCCTTGACTTTTAACTCCTTGAATTTCTTCTGTTCTTTGTTAATCTTGCTTGAAGGCCTAGTCTTCCTCATCCATCTCCTTGGCCTACATACATCTTGGGCTGTTTCAGGTGCTTCTTTTTGAACTATTTGTGGCCTCTTCTCAAGACCCTTATCATAAGCCAGAAATGGAGATGGTGTTTTTTTCTTTTTAAATATTCATTTATTTTATGTATATGAGTACACTGTAGCTGTCTTCAGACACACCAGAGAGGGCACCAAATCCCATTACAGATTGTTATGAGCCACCATGTGGTGCTGAAAATTGAACTCAAGACATCCAGAAGAGTAGTCAGTGCTCTTAACTGCTGAGCCATCTCTCCAGCCCAAGATGGTGTTTTGTTATTGCTAGCTTTTCTCTCAACTCTATTCTACATTTTTGAATTTTAAGGATTGTTGTCTCACAGTGATAATAAAAAAACTAATACTGTGGTTTTGGGAGTGTATCTGTTTCCTAGAGTTCTAGGAAGAACCTATTCCTGATGTAGGGCTTAATTGTTAACTATAACAAAACCAATAATTATTGCAGAGTCTCACATTCTTTAGTCTAGGAAAGGCTTTTATCCACTGAACATTAAAGTTCAAAGGACTTAAATAATTATACTTTTAACTATAACAGTAAATATCTAGAAACTTTAAAAGTTTGATTAAGGGGCTACAGAGAGGAGAGAGAGAGAGAAAGAGAGAGAGAGAGAGAGAGAGAGAGAGAGAGAGAGAGAGAGNAGAGAGAGAGAGAGAGAGAGAGAGAGAGAGAGAGAGAGAGAGAGAGAGAGAGAGCGCTCAGCAATTAATAGCACTTGCTACTCTTACAGAGGGTCTAAGTTTGCTTCCCAGAACCCACATTACTTTCAGTCCTGCTTCAGATGATTCAACACTCCTCTTGGCTCTGGGAGTTCATGGTGTACACACACACAAACACACACACACACACACACACACACACACACACACACACACACACATTTTGGTGTTCCCTTAAATTCTTTACCCAGACTAAAAACCTCATTTGCTTCTGACAAATCTTGGACCTGTGAGGAGTTAGATAATCTGGCTAAGAAGTAAAAAACAGATTATATATTGACTTTCTTTGAAAGGGGTATTTACTAGGAAATATGATATTGAGGTAAGGAAAAATGGGAAGATAAAGGCATGGGGAGGCTGTGAGTTTTAAATAAAATAGTGTTGCAGAATTGTGTTGAGGTCTAACTAAAGACTGAAGGGAAAGAATGAACCAGTCAAGTGAACACCTAGAGATAGAGTTCCAGGAAGAGCAAAAACCAAGGCCTTAATGTGGAAACAAACCTGAAGAGGATTAAACAGGAAATAAAAGGAAAGCAAAGTAAGGAAAAGGTAGGGAATGCATGCTTTTAATAGAAGCACTAGAACACATGAAACACATTACATTTTTGTTTCATATGAAGAGAAACATATATCCAAAATTATGAATGTTTAAATATCTACAATTTACATAAAGTTAACATTTGCCATTAATTTTTTCTGTCTTTCTCTTTTTCTTTCCTTCTATTTTTCTTTGGGTCTCATATAGCCTAAGCTAATCATAAACTCACTGTACAAGTGATAGATTTTTTTAATCTTGATCCTCTTGCTTTTGTCTCCCAGATGGTGGGATTACAAATATGAACCACCATGTCTGGCACTTTCTTTTTCTTTCTTTTTTTCTTTTTAATATATATTTTTACTGGATATTTTCTTAATTTATATTGCAAGTGTTATCCTCTTACCCTGTTACCCCATCCCAGAAACCTATCCCATGCCCTTCTCCCTGCTTTTATAAGGGTATTCCTCCACTCACCCACCCATTCCTGCCTCCCCACCCTCAATTCCCCTACATTGGGGCATCTATTGAGCCTTCATAGGACCAAGGACCTCTCCTCCCATTGATGCTTGACAAGGCCATCCTCTGCTACACATGCAGCTGGTGCCATGTGTACTCCTTGGTTGGTAGTTTAGTCCCTGGGAGCTCTAGTTGGTTGATATTGTGGTTCTTCTTATGGGGTTGCAAAGCCTTTCAGCTCCTTCGATCCTTTCTCTAACTCTTCAATTGGGGACCCCATGCTCAGTCCAATGGTTGGCTGTGAGAATCCATCTCTGTATTTGTAAGGCTCTGGAAGGGCCTCTAAGGAGAAAGCTATATTAGGCTCCTTTTAGCAAGTATTTTTTGGCATCCACAATAGTGTCGGGTTTTGGTGACTGTATATGGGGTGAATCCCCAGGTGGGGCAGTCTCTGGATGGTCTCCCCTTTAGTCTCTGCTCTACACTTTGCTTCCCTATTTGCTCCTGTGAGTATTTTGTTCCCCTAAGGAGGATTGAAGCACCCACACTTTGGTCTTCCTTCTTGTTGAGCTTCATGTGGTCTGTGAATTTTATCTTGGATATTCAGAGCTTTTGGGTTAACATCCACTTATCAGTGAGTGCAAAGCATGTGTGTTCCTTTGTGATTGAGTTACCTCACTCAGGATWTTTTCTAGGTCCATCTTTTTTGCCTAAGAATTTCATGAAGTCATGGTTTTTAATACCTGAGCAGTACTCCATTGTGTAAATGTACCACATTTTCTGTACCCATTCCTCAGTTGAGGGGCATCTGTGTTCTTTCCAGCTTCTGGCTATTATAAATAAGGCTTCTATGAACATGGTGGAGCATATGTCCTTGTTATATTTTAGAGAATCTTTTGGGTATGTGCCCAGGACTGGTATAGCTGTGTCTTCATGTAATACTATGCCTAATTTTCTGAGGAACCGCCAGACTGATTTCCAGAGTGACTGTACCAGCTTGCAATCCCACGAACAGTGGAGGAGTGTTCCTCTTTCTCCACAACCCTGCTAGCATCTGCTGTCAACTGAGTTTTTGATCTTAGCTATTCTGACTGGTGGAATCTCAGGGCTGTTCTGATTTTCATTCCCTGATGACTAAGGATGTTGAACATTTCCTTAGGTGTTTATCAGGAACACCTGAGTTTCTTCAGTTGAGAATTCTGTTTAACTCTGTTACCCATTTTTAATAGGGTTATTTGTTTCTCTGGAGTCTAACTTCTTCAATTTGTTGTATATATTGAATATTAGCCCTCTATCAGATGTAGGATTGGTAAAGATCTTTGCTCAGTCTGTTGGTTGCTGTTTTGTCAGCATCCTATTGACAGCACCCTTTACCTTATAAAACCTTTGGAATTTTATGAGGTCCCATTTGTCAATTCTTGATCTTAGAGCATGAGCCATTTGTGTTCTGATCATGAATGTTTCCCCTCTGCCCATGTATTCGAGGCTTTTTCCCACTTTCTCTTCTCTTAGATTCAGTGTATCTGGTTTGATGCGGAGGTCCTTGCTCCACTTGGACTTGAGCTTTTTACAGGGAAATAAAAATGGATGAATTTGCATTCTTCTGCATGCTAACTGCCAATTGAACTAGCACCATTTGTTGAAAAGGCTATCTTTTCCCCACTGGATGGTTTTAGATCCTTTGTCAAAGATCAAGTGACCATAATTGTGTGGGTTCATTTCTGGATCTTCAATTCTATTCCATTGATCTACCTGCCTGTCACTGTACCAATACCATGCAGTTTTTAATCACTATTGCTCTGTAATATAGCTTCAGGTCTGGGATTCTGATTCCCCAAGAAGTTCTTTTATTGTTGAGAATAGTTTTTGCTATCCTTGGTTTTTTGTTATTCCAAATGAATTTGAGAATTGCTCTAACTCTGAAGAATTGAGTTGGAATTTTGATGGGGATTGCATTGAATCTGTAGATTGCTTTTGATAAGATGGCCATATTCACTATATTAATCCTGCCAATTCAATAGCATGGGAGATCATTCCACCTACTGAGATCTTCGATTTCTTTCTTCAGAGACTTGAAGTTCTTGTCATACAGATATTTCACTTGTTTGGTTAGAATCACAAGAAAATACATTATATTGTTTGTGGCTATTGTGAAGGGTGTCGTTTCCCTAATCTCTTTCTCAGTCTGTTTATTCTTTGAGTATAGGAAGGCTACTGACTTGTTTGAGCTAATTTTATATCCGGTCACTTTGCTGAAGCTGTAGGAGTTCTCTGGTGGAGTTTTTAGGGTCACTTAAGTATATTATCATATCATCTGCAAATAGTGCTATTTTGACTTCTTCCTTTTGTTGTCTAATTGCTCTGGCTAGAACTTCAAGTACAATACTGAACAGATAGGGAGAGAGAGGTCAGCCTTGTCTAGTCCCTGATTTTAGTGGGATTGCTTCAAGTTTCTCTCCATGTAGTTTAAAGCTAGCTACTGGTTTGCTGTATATTGGCTTTACCATGTTTAGGTATGTGCCTTGAATTCCTGATCTTTCCAGGACTTTTACCATGAATGGGTGTTGAATTTTGTCAAATGCTTTTTCAGCATCTAATAAAATGATCATGTGGTTTGAGTTTATGTAGTGGATTACATTGATGGATTTCCTCATATTGAACTATCCCGACTTCCTTGGAATGAAGCTTACTTTATCGTGGTGAATGGTCATTTTGATGTGTTCTTGGATTTGAGTTGTGAGAATTTTAATGAGTATTTTTGCATCAATATTTATAAGGGAAATTGGTCTGAAGTTCTCTTTGTTGGGTCTTTGTGAGGTTTTGGTATCAGTGTAACTGTGGTTTAATAGAATTAAGTGGCTAGTGTTCCTTCTTTTTCTATTTTGAGGAATAAGTTTGAAGAATATTAATATTAGGTCTTCTTTGAAGGTCTAATAGAATTCTGCACTAAACACATCTGGTCCAGGGCTTTTTTTGGTTGTGAGGTTTTTAATAACTGCTTCTATTTCTTTAGGGGTTTTGTGACTGTTTAGATGGTTTATCTGATCCTTATTTAAATTTGGTATTTGGTGTCTAAAAAATTGTCCATTTCATCCAGATTTTCCAGTTGTGTTGAATATAGGCTTTTGTAGTAGGATCTAATGATTTTTTAAATTTCCTCGGTTTCTGTTGTTATATCTCCCTTTTCATTTCTGATTTTATTAATTTGTCTCTGTACCCTCTGGTTAGTGTGGCTAAGGGTTTATCTATCTTGTTGATTTTCTCAAAGAACTAATCCTGGTTTTGTTGATTCTTTGTATAATTCATTTTGTTTCTACTTGGGTGATTTCATCCGTGAGTTTGATTATTTCCTACTGTCTACTCCTCTTGGGAGTATTAGCTTCTTTTTGTTGTAGAGCCTTCAGATGTGCTGCTAAGCCACTAATATATGCTTTCTCCAGTTTCTTTTCAGAGTCACTCAGAGCTATACGTTTTCCTCTTAGCACTGCTTTCATTGTGTCCCATAAGATTGCTTATGGTGTACCTTCATTTTCATTAAATTCTAAAAAATCTTTAATTTATTTCTTCCTTTACTATTGAGTAGAGAGTTGTTCAGCTTCCATGTGTATGTGGGTTTTCTGTTGTTTTTGTTGCTATTGAAGACCAACTTTAATCAGTAATAATCTGTTAGGAGGCATGGGATTATTTCAATCTTCTTATGTTTGTTGAGGTCTGATTTGTGACCAATTATATGTTCAATCTTGCAGAAGGTACCATGACACGCTGAGAAGGTATATTCTTTTTTTTCCCCCAAGACAGGGCTTCTCTGTATAGCCCTGGCTGTCCTGGAACTCACTGTGTAGACCAGGTGACCTCGAACTCAGAAATCCACCTGCCTCTGCCTCCCAAGTGCTGGGATTAAAGGTGTGTGCCACCACCGCCAGGCTAGAAGGTATATTCTTTTGATTTATGATATGTTCTATAGATATATATTAAATCAATTTGGTCCATAACTTATTAGTTTCACTGTGTCTGTTTAGTTTGTGTTTCCATGATCTGCCCATTGATGAGAGTGGAGTATTCAAGTCTCCCACTATTATTGTGTGAGGTACAATGTGTGTTTTGAACTTTAGTAAAGTTTCTTTTATGAATGTGGTTGCCCTTGCATTTGGAGCATAGAGGTTCAGAATTAAGGGTTCTTCTTGGTAGATTTTTCCTTTGATGAGTGTGAGGTGTCCTTCCTTATCTTTTTTTGACTTTTGGTTGAAAGTTCATTTTATCCAATATTAGAATGGCTACTCCAGTTTGATTCTTGGAACAATTTGCTTGGAAACTTGTTTTCCATCCCTTTACTCTGAGGTAGTGTTTGTCTTTGACACTGAGGTGCATTTCCTGTATGCAGCAAAATGTTGGGTCCTATTTATGTATTCAGTCTGTTATTCTATATCTTTTTATTTGGGGAATTGAGTCCATTGATTTTAAGGGCTATTAAAGAATAGTGATTGTTGCTTCCTGTTATTTTTGATATTTTTTATGATTGTGTGGCTATCTTCTTTTGGGTTTGTTGAAAAAAATTACTTTCTTGCTTTTTCTAGGGTGTAGTTTCTCTCCTTGTGTTACTGGTTTCCATTATCCTTTGTAGGGCTGCATTTGTGGAAAGATTGTGTAAATTTGGTTTTGTCATGGAATATCCTGGTTTTATGGTAATTGGGAGTTTGCTTGGTATAGTAGTCTGGGCTGGCATTTGTGTTCTCTGAGGATCTGTATGAGATCTTTCCAGGATCTTCTAGCTTTCATAGTCTTTGTTGAGAAGTCTGGTATTCTGATAGGTCTGTCTTTATATGTTACTTGACCCTTAACTGCTTTTAATGTTCTTTGTTTTGTGCATTTGGTGTTTTGTCTATTATGTGATGGGAGGAATTTCTTTTCTGCTGTAATCTATTTGTAGTTCTATAGACTCCTTGTATATTTATGTGCATCTCTTTCTTTAGGTTAGGGAAGTTTTCTTCTATAATTTTTTTGAGGATATTTACTGGCCCTGTAAGTTGGGAATCTTAACTCTCTTCTATGCCTATTTTCCTTAGGTTTTGTTTCTCATTGTGTCCTGGATTTCCTGGATGTTTTGTGTTCTGAGTATTTTGCATTTTCTTTAACTGTTGTGTCAATGTTTTCTATGGTTCTGCACCTGAGATTTTCTCTTATATCTCTCATATTCTGTTGGTGATGCTTGCATCTATGACTCCAGATCTCTTTCTTAGGTTTTCTAGCTCCAGGGTTGTCTCACTTTATGATTTCTTTATTGTTTCTATTTCAATTTTTAGATCCTGGATAGTTTTGTTTAATTCATTCACCTGTTTTGTTGTTCTCCTGAAATTCTTAAGGGATTTTTGTGTTTCCTCTTTAAGGGCTTCCATTTATTTGTGTTCTCTTGTATTTCTTTAAGGGAGTTATTTATGTCCTTCTTAAAGTCCTCTATCATCATCATGAGATGTGATTTTAAATCAGAGTCTTGCTTTTCTGGTGTGTTAGGGTATCCAGGGCTCACTATGGTGGGAGAACTGTATTTTGATGATCCCAAGTAGCCTTGGTTTCTGTTGCTTATGTTCTTGCCCGTGCCTTATGCCATCTGGTTATCGCTGATGTTAGCCAGTCTTGCTGTCTCTGACTGTGGCTTGTCCCTCCTTTAATCCTGTGTCAGTACTCCTGGGAGACCATTTTCTCTCTGGGAGGAATTTGGGTATGAAGAGCTGAGGTCCAGGGTCAGCTCTGGGGTGCAGACAGAAACCAGAAGGATCCTGTCCTCAGATTTTCCTTGGTTCCTGTGTCCTAAGTGTTCCAGGAGGTTCCCTCTGAGCTGCAGCGTAGTTTTACCTGTGCTCAGAGGCTTGTCCATACTCCTGGGAGGCTATCTCTCTCCCAGCAACATTTGTGTATGGATCCCTTCTCTTTTTCAGTAAATCTGATACCACAATTTCCCATCAAAGTATCTATTACATATTTTAATGTCCATTATCTGTAAATAAAGACTTCTCTAACATTTTTATTTTCACATAAAACATGTTTTATGACTGTCAACAAGCATCTGTTCTGTATTCTGAGTATATTGTTAAATTTTCCTCAATTTTTTTTATCCTGGAATTCATTCAAGATCTACATATTAGAAGTTGTGGATGGTGGAGTACACCTGTAATCCCAATATTGTGGAAGTCAAGCAGAGTTGAGTGTGCAAGAATGATCAAGTATTAACTAAAAGCATTTGCATTATGAAGGAAAAAACAGATTTGCCATCATCTGAGAAAAGGAGAAAGCAGTATAAATTTCCGGAACAGGGTTAAGAACCAGCTCTGGGTATGTTAGGTTTGATGCTTATTGATCATCCAAAGAGCAATGTCTAATAGTCAACTGAATATATTTATTTCTGGGATTTTGAAAAGAAAACTTAGAGTAAAAACGAAGGCTTTATAAAGTTGGTATTAAAATCTATGGGTTGGATGAGGTCACCACAAAATAAGAGCAGAGAGAGAACTAATAGCTGAGATGATCAACTATAAAGACGTTGGGAAGAAGAGGAAGATCCAACAAAGGACTAAGAATGAACAACCATGAACAGGGTAAAAATCTATGTAAGAAGCAATGTGAAGGAATTTTATCAGGGAAGAGGGGATTCAATCAGTTCAAGTATGTTTAGGAGAATTAATTATACCTAATAATAAATTTCATGATGAAGAGGTGAATTTAATAAGTGTTTAATAGTGAAAAGCTTATGAAAAGTGAAAGCATGATTGGGGTAGAGTAAGAAAGAACACAAAGTTGATGGTGATTTAAGAAGATTCAAAATACTTGTACAAAAGTACAAGTCAATGAGTGATGCAGATCATGAATACCTTCCAGTAAACATCTTCCACTTGAGACTCATGGTTATGAACTGAGAATGAAAACTGTTCTCATTGTACATTCTTCCTCAGATCTTCAGAGAAGATTAGGTGGAAAATATATTTATTAGGAATGTTGTTTAGCAAATTACAACAAGTCAAGATCTGAAAAGTGGTCAAAGTGTGAGCCAGGGTCTTCCTGTGCCCTATGGAATTTAAACTGGGTATGAAGGCTTCATCAGATGATAAGTAGTAAGAAGAGTGATAAGATTACTTCATTGCTGATCATGTAGAGATTAGAGAAAGTGAGTTAGAGTTACAAGAAGCATAATCTCCTAATCCAATAATGTGACACAGGAAGTTGGGATCATGGTAGAATTAGCATCTACCATTATGTCATTCATATTTTTTGCTTTTTTCAAAACTAATAATAGGCATGGTTTTTACCTCTGATGAAGATGGTCGACTTGGATTGAGCGACATGTTGACTAGTGTCTCAATGGGATAGTTATCAGGTGGAGTTTTGGATGTTTAATATATCTTTCTTCATTTAAGCAGCATTAAATAAGTATTTAAATAGATTTTTGGTTTAAGATAGCATTCCAGCTATTTCTGGTCTCTGATGTGTTCAAAGAGTAAAGAGAAAAACATACAAGCTTTAATATAAACCCAAAATATAAGCTTAGAAATGTATATAAATGTTAAATAAAATAAATCTAAAATAAATAAATAAATAAATAAGGCATTATTTTTATATTATTTCCTGTGGTTTACCTCATAAAATTTATGGCAATTTATATCAATGAATGATAAAATGTATGTATGTGTGTGTGTGTGTGTGTGTGTGTATGATAAAAACAGAGTAGTTGAAATATTATTCTAAATAGAAATTTCCAAAGTTGCCAATCCTTGATGATACTTACACTAACTTCTATACTAACACAATGAAAGCTTTTTTGTATTTCAAAAAAGAGTGTACTTTTTTTAAAGAGTGTACTTTTTGTATCACTGTTTTATACTGACCTCCAAGTAGTAACAATATACACAATTCAAAACTCTTCCCACCTTTTAATATATTTTATATATTATATGTGTATAACAAGGGTCGCCTAAGACCATCAGGAAACACAGATACTTACATTATGATTCATAACAGTAGCAAAATTATAGCTTATGAAATAGCAGCAAAAGTAATTTTATGGTTGGGGGTCACCACAAAATGAGGAACATCTGATCTTAGCAAAAGACTACAGAGATCCATCAAAAATAACTTTGTGAGAATCAGTTCCAGAGCTAAAATAAAATTTTAAAAACTTCTAGTATTCTTCAAAGTAAATAATGATTTGAGTAATTTTTAGTTATTGATACTAGCAAATACAAAGAGATACTCAGTGGACTAAAAATGCCAAGTAACCACTAAAATTGGGAGTTGACCAAGGCTATATTTACATCTATCAGAACTCCATAGAAAGTAATCAAATGGATTGAGCATTGGCAAAGCAGGGTTCTAGCCCTCCATACTGTATAAGGCCATTCATTGTGGTCTATGTCTTACTCATAAATCTGATGAGAAAATGACTTGGGCTTAAGATCCTTTCCAGTTCTTAAATTCATTCCGGTAGTGACAATACCTTTAAACTAAGAGAAATCAGAATATAGTCAACCTTAAAGCAGATGATGAGAATAATTCTTGATGTAGGTCTCTCTGATCAGGATAAATTCAGGTTCTATTTCTGTGTCACATGGGTGACGCAATAAAGTTCTAATCCTCCTAAAGGTAACTTGTGTTAGCTAAATAATCAAAGTGCCCAGGGACATCTCTGAGCCTACATGCCATTAGGGTATATTTAAGACTTGTAGTACTAACCGATGAAGTCTATTTAAATGATGCCTTGATTTGAGCTGCAGCAGTAGAGTAAGTACATCATGGCAGGGCACATGACAGAGGCTTATGATATGAAATGAAAAGACTGAGGGAGAGGTGAATGTCCGGATACTCCTATCAAACGGTATGTTTGCCTTCCTTCCACTGGGCCTCACTCCCTAAAGGCCCAACCTTCCAGCCGGGCCGTGGTGGTGCACGCCTTTAATCCCAGCACTTGGGAGGCAGAGGCAGGTGGATTTCTGAGTTCGAGGCCAGCCTGGTCTACAGAGTGAGTTCCAGGAGAGCCAGRGCTACACAGAGAAACCCTGTCTCGAAAAACAAACAAACAAACAAACAAACAAACAAACAGGCCCAAC
Source organism: Apodemus speciosus (assembly GCA_002335545.1). NCBI lineage: Eukaryota > Metazoa > Chordata > Mammalia > Rodentia > Muridae > Apodemus > Apodemus speciosus. Next base: position 64,861 of record BDUI01005938.1, read on the forward strand.
CTTCCAACAGTGCCATAGGCAGGCAATCAAGCGTTAGCATTTAGGCCTTGGGAGTGTATTTAAGACAGAACTCATAGCATCAGGTGAATGTGGTAAGACAGAAGGAAAGAAATGTAACATTTTAGAGTAAGAATATTTAATGCCCCATTCCCTGAAAAATGGGTGATAATATGCATAAATGTTGAACTGAAAATATAAATCTTAATACTGGCTATCTTAAACACCTTTGTAAACATTCCTTTAACAATTTCCCTGTAAGTTCCATATTCAATTATGAAAACTAATTATTATACCAATATATTAGTAAAACCATAGAAAAAATATTGCATGCATGTAACAGGAAAAAGAATTGGGAAATCTATGCTGTAGGAATTTCTTTAGAAGTCTCTCATTTTGCCCAAACTTCATTTTCCTTAGATACTAAAAATCAGAATAATGTAAACTCACATCTCCAAAAATGCACACCCTAAGTAATATAAATTCGCTGAGAAACTAATTTTGAAACCTCCTGGCTTGTGGTTAAACTAAAAAGGCTTGTGAATCTATTTTTTTTAATCTCATATTGACCTCAGACTCAATGAAGTAAAGCTGAATAAGGTAAAAAAAAACTAGGTGAATTTAAACTGGCAGTGTCCTGCTGACAAAACACAAAACAGCAAAATTTATTGGTGGTGTTTTCTTGCCATTCATTGTTAACAGGGTCTCTTTGTGTCAAGTTAGTTTTGACAACAAAGTCTATCTTTAATCAATATGTAAACACATGGTAAAGCCTTTGAAATATTTTAGAACATTGTGGAAGGTTAAAAAAAAAAAGGAAGTTTTTACTAGGAGACATTGATAGTTCATGAACAGTATTTAACACTCAGAGCTTGGAATGTAAATGAATTTAAAGGCAATTTAATTTTCCTTTCTTCCTATCCCAATATGTATTGCTTACTGGGCATACTATAAAACTATGATGACATCTGCTGTCTGAGATAGCAATACACTCTCATTTCCTAATTCAATAGTTTGGGGAAAGGAAAAAATAAACTTTCTGAGACTAAGACAAAGTTGTTTATTCCTCAACATTTCCTTAATATTGAGTACAGTACCATGTAAAATCTTTGAAATTCCTTCCACCACATTCCAGAGTTCTTAAGTAACTAAGTAGAACTTTATGTTATACGTTAATCTTAGAAATCTGCATTATCTTGGCATACATTATAGGTAACAACGAACAAGGTAAAATATTTGTATTACATTTCATATTAATTTACTTATTTTGGTGGCATAAGCCTTTAGTCACAGCTGAAGTTCGAGGCCAGCCTGGTCTACGTGGAGTTTCAGGCCAGCCAGAGCTACAAAGTGAGACCCTGTCTCAAACAAATGATATTGTTTGTTTTTTAAATTATGTATTAATGTAGGTGTGTGAATGCGGATGTTCCCAGACTCTAGTGAGGGTGACAGTAGCCCTGGGCTTGGTGCTTTTGAGTGGCCCAGCGTGGGTGCTGGGAAGTGAATTTAGGTCCTCTGCACGAGGGCTCAGCTCCCTAGTCCTCTAACCGCCATCGCCCACCCTCAGCTTTCGTATTCTTTATAGATATAACTTCATTTCGTTTCATTTTCAAGAAAACCAGAAAGCCTCTTAACTTCGGCAACCGAAGTTTCTGAGACGGTCACCGTTAAGGATTGAGAAAAACACCAAACTTCCGGTGCACATTTCCCCCGACTGCTTAGTGATGCGATGTGTTGGCCCAGAGCAAATCATATGTCACTTTTCTCGGTTTCCCAAAGAAACAGCGCTCGTGACGACGCTCCCGTTTACAGAGACGGTGGGTGTCAACAGGGCACCGGAGCTTGAACTTAAATCTTATGTCTGGCGAGAACCTCCGGGGCTCAGTCTCAAGCACGAAGTAAGCAATTACAGAGACGTCCAAGGAGCAGCCGATCCCCGAACGCGAGCGCTTCCTTTCTAAAAGCACCGGGACGGATTCCCGAAAGTCGGCGCCGTCGGGAAGCTGTGCGGGGCGGCAACGGGCCAAGCCCCAGACCGTCCCAGGTCCCGCGGCCCGGGTCGGTAACGGCGCCCTCGGCCCCGGGCTCGGCGGGGAGCGGCCGGCGCCGCCCGTTTGACCGAGGGCGCCTCCCACAGGGCCGAGCAGACAGGAGTCGGGACGCGTCCGGGGCGCCCCGAGGCAGCGCTGGCTGCCGCTTCCCTCGCCCCGCCGTCGGGAACTCCCTCCTTCCCGCGACCGGCCCCTCGGCCGCGCTCCCGAGCCCGCCCCGGGCGACCTCTTACCTCGCCCTAACCAGCCCCTCCAGACGCGGAAGGCGCCGGCCCGCCGGGCGTCGGGCCGCACCGCCCCCGTCGCCACCGCGCCCACTGGCCGCTCCGCCCCTTCTCCTCGCTCGCGCGCGCGGGCGAGCCCGGGGCCGCCCAGGGGGCCGCGGCGCGCATGCGCGGCTCGCACAGCACCGGAAACTTCGCCGAAGTTCGGAGCCCCGCCCCCCGCCGTCCCGAGACCCGCCGCCCCCTACTCGGACTGACGAGTCGGCCCGGCTGTCCCGAGCGCCATGTCGGGTTCTTCCAGCGTCGCCGCTATGAAGAAGGTGGTTCAGCAGCTCCGGCTGGAGGCCGGGCTCAACCGCGTGAAGGTGAGCGGGCGTGGGCGGGCGGTGGGCTCCGGGGGTGGGGGGAAGCGCGAGCCGACGCGCGGCTCCTCGGGCCGGGCGGTGGGCCGAGGCAGAGGAGGGGGCCCGCCCTTCCGCCGCCCGGACTCGTCGCGGCCCCGCCGGGCCTCCGCACCGGACGCCGAGTCTCGCCACCGACTTCCGTCTCACACCTCTCACCCGAGACTCCCCCCCAGTACTCGGCGTTGGAACACACGCGAGTCCGCTCCGGTAGCTCCGGACGACGGCCTCATAAGCAACTTTTGTTTGCGGACCGTCCCGGGCGTCCGAGGACACCACCCTCGTTCAGGACAGCCTCGAACAAAGAGCCCGAGTGTGCTCGCGGCTGACCTTGCTGGGGTATCTGTTTACTGCCTCACATGCCCGAGAAACCCATGAGCCCTGGCCGTGTTGTCTCACATTGCGGTCCGGGCTATTGACTTTTGGAGAAAGGGCCTCCTGTCCGTGTTGGTAGACAACTAGGTATTCAAATGCTGTTCGAAGGACCCTTTAGTTACTTTTCCAGATCCTAAACAGATTTGGCTTCTTTCTGATGTAATAGGTCAGGTTACATGTGAAACACTTACCGGTGATTATAAAAAGAAACAAGAATACAAATCACCCTGCGAGAAGCTGCGGGTTTCCAAGGTGATTTGATTTTGCAGGCTAATCCTTATTTCTAACGTGCTTTTGGAGAAGGCTTCTATTTAGCTTTGTCAAGTAGAAATGTCA
>BDUI01005940.1:69896-86781 GCA_002335545.1 Apodemus speciosus
TGCATAGGAAGGCCCAAGGTCAATATCAGATCTCTTTCCTCTGTTGCTCTCACCTTTATTTTTTTTAAGTTTCATTAAACATGAAAATCATCTATTTAGCTAGGCTGGGGAGCCAATGAGTTTCAGGAATCTTCTTGCCTCTGTATATACACATGGATGAACCTCATAGGTTCATGCCACTATGTCCAACACTTCCATRGGCTCTGGGAATCCTAGCTCTTGTCGTCATGCCTGTGAAGCAGGCATTGCACAGACTAAGCCATCTCTCCAGCCCCAAGAAGTTGCTCTTGAGCCTGAACTCTAATGAACTCTCCTACTTGCTGTTTCTATTGTTCTTTGGACCACACCCTGGCAGAGCATATATCACATTGTATCTTAACTACACACTCAATTCTACATCTTTCCTGCTGCCACCTCCATGAGAGTCAGAACTGTGTAGGCATAATTATGAATCCCACCTCAAGCTCAGTGCCTCTCTGGGCTTATTGTTGAATAAAAATGATAAACACCACTTCAACTTCAACCTAATGAGCTCTATTGAGTAGTTTAAAAAAAAAAACTCCTGGCCTGCTAGGAGTTATTTCTGCTATTCCATATTGCTTCAAACATCCAACAATTTCAGAACAAATGCAGCAACAAAAACAACACCTAAGTAGAGGAATKATACAGTTCCCTGAGTGATTCTTTCCTTGTTTCTTCATTTTAAAAAAATCTCTTTTATGCCACAGTATTCTAGATAAATCCATGACTGTAACTCATTGCTCCTAATGACACTTTGGGCTCCTCACCCCATTGTCTTACACAGGAAGAACCCATCTCCAAGACCCTGGGATTCCTGTATGATAAAATTCCCATACTTCTAAAGACAGCAGCTGCCAACTTGGCGAGGTGGCTCGCTCCAGAGTGACAGTTCTGCTAAATACACTCCCGTCAACACTGCCATCTGTTTCTTGGCATGGGCTGGATAATGCAGAAATTCTCCTTTTCTTTCCCTTTGGCCCCTTGCCACTCTACAATGGTATTAACACGCTTGCTACCCTGTCTTGAAACATTCGGCTGGCTCCTTTCTGTTCTGGCAGGCTCATCCAGGATTCCTATATGGAGATAAAAATGCCCTACTGTTTATGCCACACTCAGAGACACATCCTGCATCCACCAGGCTGCTATAAAAAATAAATGTCTGCTGAATTTTATGCCATCACATCATAGGGAGCTTTGGGGCCTGGGGAATGACWCCAGCCTGTGTCTGTATGTCTCCACTACTTGCAGTTGTGTCAAGGTACAGAAAGTGCATACGACATAGATGCCAGGTTTCCACAAAATAACCTCAGACAACTTTTGGGATTGGAAAGTCCCCCCTGTGTTCATATTCTCCCCTACTGCTCTGATAGCATCCCTTCCTTCGCTGTCATCTCCTTCTTTATGTAGAACACCAGTCCTCATTATCAAACCTCTTGATCTGTAGTCAAAAGACTTATTTTTGATGTCTGAGGAAATTCAAGCGCAAGGTGAGTCAGGCCCTGCTGCCTTTGGCTGGGCACTGGAGAATTCATTCCTACAGCTTTCAGCGTGAGCAGAAATGCAAATGGATACCTGGAGCCCTTCATGTCACACCAGGGATGTGCAAAGTAGAGTATTTCACAGTGTCCAACCGTGAAATTGAAACCCAGCCCCAGCACACACTTCCTCGTGATGTCAGAAACAAGCATGCTGGGCATCTGGAGACAGTTTATTGTTCCTTTTGCACCCACAGACATCCTGGCCTTTGGATTTGACCTTGATTTTTTGAGTTCAGGGTCTGGAAACTTTGGCCACGTGGGTGCACACTGAATGAACAATTAACAGGTGCTGCTTCTGCTGTCCCTGTCAGACACACACAAGAGGTCCCTCTGTCCACATTCAGATCTTCATTGCCTTACACATGCCAGCCATCCCTGGGCACTTGGTGACTTTGACATAGCACTCTGCTTTATATTAAAAGTACCTGACAGATCAGAAGTACTAAATACCCAAGGGCTCTCCCATCCTCAGTAAATTACTTTGGTGAGCTTACAAACTCCCCCCCCCACACACACACATCATATTGGGTATCACCAAGGCATCTCCAAACCACAGATGCCAAACAGAAGGCATAATGCACACAAGTGTGCACCAAACTCTTTCTTCCCTTTGACATCTCTGTATTTCATGTTGCTTGTCTCCTGTGGGCTCTCCTTCAGAACATGACACCTGCTCTCACACAGACACTCACACAAACCAATGCTAATATGCCAGGTCCTTTAGCTGTCACTCACAGCCGTCCCTTCTCTTCCTCTCCCCAGGCAGTCTCTGTCTGCTTGCCCCATCACCTGCATATGGACTATGTCCAAGTCCCAGGCTTGGCTACTGCCTCCAGCTTCGTTAACACAGAGCCCTTTCTTAAATCACTTCTCTGTGTGTTTCATAGCCCTGCTTTAAAACTTCATTTTTTTAAAAGAGAAAAATATGTCTATATGTGCGCACCTGTGTAAGTTTATGTATACCCCATGCATGTAGGTGTCCAAGAAGGCAACAGGGTATCAGATCCTCTGGAACTGAAGTTATAGGCAATTGTGAGCTGTGGATGCTGGAAAACAGATCCAAGTTCTCTGCAGAGCAGCCAGGACTCTTATCCACTGAGCCGTCCACACAGTACCACCCACAACCCACCCGCCCACATCCCAAAAATCTTGTTTTTAAAATAACCTTATATATATATTATTTTCTTTATTCATTAATTAATTTATTTATTTAGTCACTTTACATCCCGGTCACAGCCCCCTCCTCTCTCCTCTCTTTCCAATACCACCCTCACAAATCCCTTCCCCCATTACTCCCTCCTCTTCTTCTCAGAGAAGGGGAAGATCCCCCATTGGAACCTCCCCACTCCGGGATATCAAGTCACTGTAGGACTAAGCACATCCTCTCCCACTGAAGCCTGACCAGGCAGTCCAGCTAGGGGAAGGGGATCCAATGGCAGGCAATAGAGTCAGAGACAGCCCTGACTCCTGTTGGGAGGGGACCCACATGAAGATCTACAAATGTATAGGAGACCTTGGTCCAGCCCCTGAATGCTCTTTAAAATCCTTAATTTTTAAGTTAAAAACACCAATTCTGTGTGCTTTTCTTAACCTGTGTGTTTCCCTCTGACAGGTATGTTCATACTCACATGGACACCTACAAAGTTCCTACTAATTTCTAAATATACTGCTAAGCCGTGATCGTGACATTCCTAAACATGCATGTGTCCACACTGCACTACAACTGCCCCACTTCAATTCTGGACACTGGAACTTGTACCTCCCTCAGTGGGAGCTTCTTTCACAACCCAAACCAGACCCCCAAACCCAAAACTACCTAACAGAGATTTCTATTTAAAACCTAATATGACATAAAAAGTCTTTCAAGCCAGAAGGTCTCAATCTTTTAACTTTAGAGGTATATTAAATATTAATCTATTGTGTTCATAGTCCCACTGAATCTCTGAGCATCAAAGTATCATGAGAATTACTGAGAAGTTGAGTTCTATATAACTATATAAGCAACTTGATCTGGACTCTACATAAATATAAAACTCCACCATTATCATTAGGTTGTGTTTCAGCATCTTGGAAATATTGGGCAATTTTGTGGGATCATCTCATAACTCAAAAATTCTCAGATGAACTGGAATACAGATAGATGTTCATCTTCCTGATATATAATAAAGAGAATTAATTATATGTAACAATGGCCTTGAGTGCCAGCAAGATGGCTCAGCAGGTAAAGGCACCTACTGCAACGGCTGACACATGAGCTCATTCCCTGGACATACATGGCATAAGGAGAGAATCAACAGCCAGAGTTGTCCTCTGACTCCTACATATACACCCCCGCACACACACAAACACACACTAAATAAATAAATGCAAAGGGGTCTTAAGAGTGTCAGTTTGGGGCCCAATCATTCTACATTGGACAATCTTATATTAAGGCAATTCAAAATAATCAAAAAATGTGTTTCTATTTGAGGCGCATTATCATAGAGTCCTTATAATAATGAAAAGTGGGAAACAGCCTGGTCTTTTGATAACTGGAAAATGTTTATGCAACAGTGAAACAGTGGGAAACTGAAATTCAGTAAAAATASGATTCATTGTCTTTAAAACTATGCAGACACACTTAAGAGATAATGGCTAAGTCAGCAAAGCAGAATATATAAATTTCATTTGTCTGTTTGCTTGCCTGCTGTTTTGGTTAGGGGATATTTTATTGTTGGATTTTTGAAATAGAGTCTCATGTAACCMAAGCAAGCCTAAAATTCACTATATGACCAAAGGTGGCCTTGAACTCCTAACCCCTCCAAAACCTGGTTCAGGAATGCATGCATGCACCACACAGCTAGGCTACCACATTTCTATCCAGAAGTTTTCTCTCTAGATCAGTTGCTTTTATGAAAAATCTACAGGCTTTGTAGTCAGCAAAGCTAGTTTTGAGATCTCACTAGCCTTGTGGCCTTGGGAAACTGATTCCCCCAGGCTGAGTGCCTGGTGAAGCAGAGTGCTAACAATGTAAGTTACCTTACCCTGAAAAGCAAATACATTGAACAGATGTTTCCAGCACAGTACAGCACATAGCAGGCACATGCGGGGCTCTCTCCCTCTTAGTTTACATTGTGTTCTCTGCAATGGTGGTGAAGAACAATTTTCTAAGATCTGTTTTTTATGTATACATGTGAGTGCCTGTATACATGTTTGTGCACCACGTTTGGTACCAGTCCCTATAAAGAAAGGTGCCAGGTCCCTTAGAAATGGAGTTACAGATGGTTGTGAGATGTCATGCGAATGCTGGACACTGAATCTGGGTCCTCTGCTAGAGCAGCAAGTGCTCTAAACTGCTGAGACATCTCTCCAGCCTGACAAGGTATTCTTTATCATTATTACTTGGGTTGGCCAACACTGAAGAGAAATGTTTCAGTGATTTCAACTAATTTCATACTGAAAGTTCTAAAAAGGGCACCTTAATAACAGGTGATCTATCCAAATCCTCAGAGAAACTTAATACAGAATTTGACCCTTAACTTGATCATTTAAAATACAAAGACTAAACCACATAAACTTGAGGGGTTGTACATTCACATTCCAAGTCCAGCCTGGTATGAGAGCCTGGAAAAGCAACTTGGTCACTTCAGATGTGAAGAATGTGGGACAGTAATTATGGTAGGTTGAGACTGTTTCTGAGGAGAAAGATCCTGTGTACAGTGTCTGCTCCAATGATAGAGATCAAATCGTTCGGCCCTTCTTATCCAGCATCAGATCAACTGTCACTGCTTTAATGCAGAAGTGTTAGTTGGGTCCTGAAATGGTAATAACTCAAAAAGCACAGAGGATCACTCTGACCCTTGGTGAATACTTACGTCTGCAAACTTTACAACACTGGCCGGAAATGTGCACAGGAAGTGAGTCTGGGGAACAGTTGAGCGGGGGACAGGACATCCTTCGGCACTCCACAGCACCACTCTGCAAAAGGAAAGACAGAGAAAGGGGTCTCTGAGGTGCTCCATTAACACGTCTATTTCTGAGGAAATTGGCCTCTCTTCTCCAGGACCTCAGGGACACAGGGCAATATGGGGAATTCCCAGGCCACACCACAACCACAAATAAAGCATTCTCTCCAGCCGGAATGAACCTGTGTCACCTCAATTACTTTTCTGATAAACATCACTAGCTTCTTCCACCTGCCCATGTGGACTAAGTAGATTAGGCAGAAAACAAAAAGCCTATTTCTATGAGAACATAAATAACACCTTTAGTAGACCCTGTCAATCATTTTTAAGGCTCTAACAATCCATTTTGTGTTTTCCTGGACAAACAATGGCATTCTTCAGATATTTATCAAGTAATTTCAACTAGACGGGGTTTACATACTAATCTGAGGTAAAGCTCTAATGATTTTTTTCTGAAACTAAAGGAGTCTACAGATGACGGATATTCTGTAAAGCAGGGAGAGGTGGATATCTGCAGTTCTCAGGAACAGACACCTTGCAAAAATATAATACAAGTATCTATCGAGAGACTAATTAAACTGTTAAAAGTTTGTTGTGGGAGCTGGAGAAATGGCTCAGCATTTAAGAGTGTATAACACCCTTTCTTAGGATCTGAGTTCAGTTCCCGGCATCCGTGTTTTTCAGCTCATAACCACTAATAACTCCTGCCCCGGGGGGAACCCAAAACTTAAGGCTCCTGTGGGTACCTACATTCTCACCCACATACTCACACAGAGATGCACTTGAGTACATATAATTACAAGTAATAGAATAAAATCTTAAAGTGTGTAGTCTAGGAGAAAGAATAGAGCAGATAAAGCTCCTAACTTTAGGGCAGGAAATCAAAGGGATGTCTGCCTACCTCCATACCTGACTTTCAGACTCAAGACAGTAAGTTACTTAAACAAAGATAGAACAAAGAGTATAGAAAAAAAAGACTTTAATTTCCAAGTATTTGGAAATTGCTAGCATTATTAAAGGTGAGTGGGCATACCGGAAGTAGCACTATGTGCTAAGTAGCACAGTCACATGCTAATCAGCAGACCTGTGTCTTGAAGAGAAGACTTAAGCTAGGGCCTTACTTTGCACGTGCAGTTCCTGCAGTTGTCRCCATCTACCCAGGAGTCTTGGTCCCTGTAGAGCAGCCCACTCACTTGGCAGGTCTTCTCGCAATGGCAATTTTCCAGTTGACCAAGTCTCGTCTCTGCATAATTCAGCTGCAGAAAAGATTTAGTGGCTGTAATTTGTGTGATTAGATTGTACTGTTCCAGCAAAGCTAACAGTAATAAGGAGGGGAAAAAATCCAAGGAAAAAGAGAAGAAAAATCTCTGAGTGGTTTCCTGATTCTTAACAGAATCTGTTTCCTGGTTTTCACACAGGTAAGAATCACACTAAGTTGAAGACATGCTGTCTCCTGTGGTCTAATGAACATCAAATGAGACATTAAATGGCGTATTTCTGGAGCCTCATGGGTATCTATGACAGCGTGTGCTTACAGCACAATCCCACACAGATGTGCTGGCAATGAGAGTGTTCCAGGGAACTGATTAGAACGCTGAGTAGAGATTTAATTGGGAAGCCTCGTGCGCTCACATCTGTCTCCCACCATCCTCTCTGTGCATTTCACAAAAGTGAAGGCATAACTTCCTCTAAGATGAAAACTCTGGGGACTTGCAACAAGAAAAGAAAACCGTTGGAGAGACCAGGGTATTCCCAGGTCAGTATCCCCAGACAGAATGCCTAGGAATTCATTTGAACATTCAGAGGTAGATCAGGGGAGGTTGAGAAAACCCTATCTGAGATAGGTTGTTTGTTTGTTTGTTTGTTTGTTTGTTTGTTTGGTTGGTTGGTTGGTTGGTTGGTTGGTTGTAGGAGAGTACCAGAGATGGCTCAGGGCATAAAGCACTTGCCAGGCAAGTATGAGGGCATGAGCTCCATCCCCGGCACCCAGGTCAAAGCTGGGTACAGCAGTTGTCTATAATCATCRTGCAAGGGAGATGAAGACGGATCTCTAGTGTTCATTAGCCAAGCTAGCTGAATCTAAGGACTGCTGATTCAAGGGGAGACTCTATCTCAAAAATAAGATGAAACGCAGGGGAAGAAACCACTGACAAGAGCCTCTGGTCTCAAAATACACACACACACACACACACACACACACACACACACACACAGACACAGAGACAGAGACAGAGACAGAGACAGAGACAGAGAAGGAGGAGGAAGACAACGACGAAGAAGAAGACGAAGACGGAGATAGAGATGGAGGAGGAGAAGAAGAAGAAGAAGAAGAAGAAGAAGAAGAAGAAGAAGAAGAAGAAGAAGAAGAAGAAGAAGAAGAAGAAGAAAGAAAGAAAGAAAGAAAGAAAGAAAGAAAGAAAGAAAGAAAGAAAGAAGAAGAATGTAGTTCTTTGTTTGAGGTGTCCCTTGTGACACCTATATAGAAGACTGACTCAGCCTTCCCACACCCTACTTCCTTCCCATAAAGTGTTATTGTAAGACTCAAGTACCAATTCCTAATTTCTCTTTTCTTTCTAAATCACACCTTCTCTACCAGTGCTTTGCAAGTGTTTCCCATAGAGACCAGAGCAGCCTTGGAATCAACTATGACTACTGCAAGTCAGTATCTTAGGTATAATGGCGAGCCTGGGAAACATCTTTCTTTTATCCCACCATCTTCCTTTTATCAATCAGATTTGCAACAGTTTTACACATTTATATAATAAATTTAAGTCATTTTCACAGGCAGCCTGTACCCCCTCATCTCCCTCTCTCTCCTCTGGAGTCCTTTTTCTTAACAAGAACTCCTCCTCTTTTCATGGCTCTTTTCTAGGTGTGACCCCTGAGTTTAACTCTTGCTTCTTACCCAAGCATTTGTGAAAGTGTCACCAGAGCAGGAGCAAATCACCAGCGGCTATCCCACTGAAGACAATGAGACACACCCGAAACAGCTATCAACTGCCAACAGTCGGTTTCATGCTCTCTCCCCGTGCTTCTAAAACAGCATTCCTCTCAGAAAATACAGTCCACATATAATTCTAACCTATGGTATGATCATTTGTGGCCATTTATTTCATCTTTTTCCTCTGAGCACTTGTAATTTCTCAGAGAAAGGTGACCTTTCTCTTGTTGCCTCCTATGGTAAGATGCAAACAATAGAGAAAGCAGACCCCTCAACTACCTACATGCTCCATGTTCACCCTGGAGCTGAGAACTGACAGACTTACTTTAAACCCCCTACAGGTCCTTCTAATATGTATGATATTCCAAAGCATTGCATTTTGCTTAAAGTTCCAGCTTAATTATAGAGTTTCTAGAATCTATGGTAATTAAGATCTTCAGGAGTTCTTTAGAAAGCACAGATAAAATACACTTCCAAGAGTCTGGCAAGGTTAAGTAACCAAGCCACATATACATCAAAGATAATGAAATGACAGCTCATCACTCACTATATGTATTCCATCTATTGGCCCCAGTCATTCTCACATGAGATGGAGATGAACAAAAACAAAGATGAGCTAGATTTGCCTGCTAAAAGTCGCTCCAAATGGGGCTTGTGAGCTCAACATGAAGCGTGAGTGCCTTCACTGTGAAAATCTAGAACAGCTCTAGTGTCTGTGTAACACCAAGAGGAAAAGTCCTTAAAGNAACTCTGGGGACTTGCAACAAGAAAAGAAAACCGTTGGAGAGACCAGGGTATTCCCAGGTCAGTATCCCCAGACAGAATGCCTAGGAATTCATTTGAACATTCAGAGGTAGATCAGGGGAGGTTGAGAAAACCCTATCTGAGATAGGTTGTTTGTTTGTTTGTTTGTTTGTTTGTTTGTTTGGTTGGTTGGTTGGTTGGTTGGTTGGTTGTAGGAGAGTACCAGAGATGGCTCAGGGCATAAAGCACTTGCCAGGCAAGTATGAGGGCATGAGCTCCATCCCCGGCACCCAGGTCAAAGCTGGGTACAGCAGTTGTCTATAATCATCGTGCAAGGGAGATGAAGACGGATCTCTAGTGTTCATTAGCCAAGCTAGCTGAATCTAAGGACTGCTGATTCAAGGGGAGACTCTATCTCAAAAATAAGATGAAACGCAGGGGAAGAAACCACTGACAAGAGCCTCTGGTCTCAAAATACACACACACACACACACACACACACACACACACACACACAGACACAGAGACAGAGACAGAGACAGAGACAGAGACAGAGAAGGAGGAGGAAGACAACGACGAAGAAGAAGACGAAGACGGAGATAGAGATGGAGGAGGAGAAGAAGAAGAAGAAGAAGAAGAAGAAGAAGAAGAAGAAGAAGAAGAAGAAGAAGAAGAAGAAGAAGAAGAAGAAAGAAAGAAAGAAAGAAAGAAAGAAAGAAAGAAAGAAAGAAAGAAAGAAGAAGAATGTAGTTCTTTGTTTGAGGTGTCCCTTGTGACACCTATATAGAAGACTGACTCAGCCTTCCCACACCCTACTTCCTTCCCATAAAGTGTTATTGTAAGACTCAAGTACCAATTCCTAATTTCTCTTTTCTTTCTAAATCACACCTTCTCTACCAGTGCTTTGCAAGTGTTTCCCATAGAGACCAGAGCAGCCTTGGAATCAACTATGACTACTGCAAGTCAGTATCTTAGGTATAATGGCGAGCCTGGGAAACATCTTTCTTTTATCCCACCATCTTCCTTTTATCAATCAGATTTGCAACAGTTTTACACATTTATATAATAAATTTAAGTCATTTTCACAGGCAGCCTGTACCCCCTCATCTCCCTCTCTCTCCTCTGGAGTCCTTTTTCTTAACAAGAACTCCTCCTCTTTTCATGGCTCTTTTCTAGGTGTGACCCCTGAGTTTAACTCTTGCTTCTTACCCAAGCATTTGTGAAAGTGTCACCAGAGCAGGAGCAAATCACCAGCGGCTATCCCACTGAAGACAATGAGACACACCCGAAACAGCTATCAACTGCCAACAGTCGGTTTCATGCTCTCTCCCCGTGCTTCTAAAACAGCATTCCTCTCAGAAAATACAGTCCACATATAATTCTAACCTATGGTATGATCATTTGTGGCCATTTATTTCATCTTTTTCCTCTGAGCACTTGTAATTTCTCAGAGAAAGGTGACCTTTCTCTTGTTGCCTCCTATGGTAAGATGCAAACAATAGAGAAAGCAGACCCCTCAACTACCTACATGCTCCATGTTCACCCTGGAGCTGAGAACTGACAGACTTACTTTAAACCCCCTACAGGTCCTTCTAATATGTATGATATTCCAAAGCATTGCATTTTGCTTAAAGTTCCAGCTTAATTATAGAGTTTCTAGAATCTATGGTAATTAAGATCTTCAGGAGTTCTTTAGAAAGCACAGATAAAATACACTTCCAAGAGTCTGGCAAGGTTAAGTAACCAAGCCACATATACATCAAAGATAATGAAATGACAGCTCATCACTCACTATATGTATTCCATCTATTGGCCCCAGTCATTCTCACATGAGATGGAGATGAACAAAAACAAAGATGAGCTAGATTTGCCTGCTAAAAGTCGCTCCAAATGGGGCTTGTGAGCTCAACATGAAGCGTGAGTGCCTTCACTGTGAAAATCTAGAACAGCTCTAGTGTCTGTGTAACACCAAGAGGAAAAGTCCTTAAAGRCGCCATGATCTGAGAGGGAGCTTTACCTACTGAAGTTCTGTGACATGGGAGCTTATCTGAGGTCAGCCTTTGTGATGACCAGTGACCAGTGTCCATCCAACAAAGCTGAGCTATGCCCATCTGTGAGGCTCCAGTCCTAAGAAAACTTCATTTTTAATGTAATGCAACCTGTTTTCCTGTCTAAACTTTCTTTTGACTTTTAATATATTTAGTTCTGTCTAGCAACATGGGAAAACCCTAATCTGTATATTAAGGAGAGTGTAATAAACAGATAACAAAGGCAAAGGGATATTAAGGTAAAAAAATCTAATTTTTCAAAGGCATTTAATATGTAATCTTGCCTTCTTTTCCTCTGCTAAATCCTATAACAACAATAAAGGAGAAAAACAGCTCTGAGTCAAAAGAAATGAATTACATTTTCTGCCATTGGTGGGAGCATGCTGAATTTATACAAATTCATTTTGGAAAGCTATTTCTACACAACTGTCTCTCTCTCTGAGGATGCCTGAGATCCCAGATAGATACAGTCTCAGGTCTGCATCTCCATTGTGTTTACCTTTGTTCTCCCTCTTATCTAAGCAACCACAGACAGAATCATTTATTCCTAGCTCTACACATTCGAAGAYAGACAGCAGAGGGCTTTTTCATAGGAAGAGGTCAATGAATGGATCCAAGTACATTAGTCATACAGTAGATTGCTTTTCTGCTCTGAAGTACTATCTGATGCTTGTTATATAGATGGGAGGAAATGTAAATCTTCTATTGTTAAACCTGAAAGTCTAATTGGAAAATCACACTGAGTTCCTCAAACAAGAAAGGTCCCCAAATTAAATATGTTATAGCTTGAAATGCTACTCTAAATGGAACTTGATTTGCCTATACAAATTTCAGAGAGAGAAACGAAAGTAACCAAGAAATTCCAACTCTAAGAGGTGGYGAGTTGGTAATAACAAGTAAAGCTGCTTGTTGCCAMGTATTCAAAATCTGAGTTCCATCACCAGAAAGCACATGATGGAAGGAAAGAACCGACTCCTGAAGGTGGTTATTTAACCAACCATGGGCATTGTGCCCCTTGCATATGTGTACAAACATAAATTAAGTAAACAACACTTTCAAGAGGAATTCCCAGTCATAGAAAAATTAATGTCTTAGAACTCAGTATCACAGAACTCCAAAAACTAAACACTAAAAATACCAACAAATGAATTTTATGTAGGAAAACACATTTCTCAGGGAATGAAGTATGAATAGCCAATAAGCATATGAGAAAATGTTCACCCTCCTTGTGAAGGCCGGTTTTAGATTGTCAACTGATCACAGTCTAGAATTTCRTGGCTTGAGAGTCCAAGTGAGGACATGTCTAGATTAGGTTTTCCTGTGGGCATGCCTGTGAGTGATTTTTCTTAATTTGGTTAATTAAGAAACCCACCCTGAATGTGGGAAGCACCATTTTCTGTGCTGGACACTGAGCTAAATGCCAAGGAGTGAGCATGAGTACTCATCCACCCATTCCCTGCTCTGTGCGCCTGACTGTGCATCCAATCTGAGCAGTTGCTTCAAGCTACTGATGCCTTAACTTCCCAGTGAAAGATGGACTGGAACCTGGAACAAAGAGCCAAGAAAACCTCATCATCTCCTTTAAGTYGCTTTTGTCCAGGTCTCTTCTCACAGCAACAAGAGACAAAATTAAGACTTTAGTAACCTGAGAACTRGGCTGAGAGAATCCATCTCTCACYCCAGTCAGAATRGCAGTTCTCAAGAACACAAATAAAAGCAGCTGCTGGTGGGGGTRCAGAYAAAAGGGGACCCTGTACCCTGAGTGGGAACATACGCTAGTGCACTTACTGTAGAGGTCAGTATGAAAGTTCCTGAGAAGAGACATACTAGAGGGTCCAGCTATGCCACTGCTCAGTGGTCACCAGACCAGCACACCACAGAGAGACTTGCATGTCTCTGTTCACAAAGCTAAGCTGGGAAACCAACCAAGGTGCCCAGCAACAGAGGAGGAATGGATACATAAAATATGTACCTATATACAATGGGATTCTTCTTCAGCCATAAAGAATAATGAAAGTACGTTATTTACCGGGAAAACATGGATGCAYGTGAAGATAATCATATAAGGAARCAAAGTCAGTCTCAGAAAKGCAGTGTTTTACTTACTTTTCATTACTGTGATAAAGACCKTAACCAAAAGCAACTTGAGATGGAAAGGTTTATTTCTGCTTACAGTTTCCTATCGATCATGAGAGGAAAGSAAGGCAAACTCAATGGAGGTACCGGAAGGCAGGAWCTAATAGATTCCATAGAGGGCTGCCCACCCACTTCCTCTCATGACTTGCTCAGTTTTCTTTTTTATACAACCCAGGAGCACATACTGAGGGGTAKCACCATGCTCCGGACTTRCTCTCCAGAAGGACTTTGAAGTTTTCAATGCAACCCAGGCATGAAAACGTATCATAACATATCATATAAAATATMTCTTCAAGTCCCCTCTCTTCCYRCTGCTGATRAAAKCCCTGACAGCACCTAGGAGATGCTGCTGGTATTTGTAATGTCTAGCCACTGAGGAAGCTGTGCACTTCTTTAGAGACCACCAGTGGTTCCTGGCTGACCAGTATAAACAGCAGCCAATGCTCACTGAATATGTATCATTATCYTGCACCAGAGCTCATAGGCTGATGTCAGAAATAATTATCTCTATAGATGGGGATGAGGCAGCTGGAAAGGTCCAATGGTTAGTTCAAGACTAGGAACATGGACGACAATGACAAAAGAAGGCTTAGGCACAAGTCATTATGATTCCAAATCCTTCTCTCCATCTCTGCCCTGAGCTCTCTGATTATATTTGTGTCTAAATCACAGCTGCCGGATAACACAAACCAAGCTCCGATCACATCCAAATAACACTTGTCATACTGGGATTATTTAATTGAAGATAAGCCCTGACTCCAAATGACTTGATGCCATCCAATTCTCTTTGCATCTTGGAACTGTATTTAACTTCCAGTTGGCCTCACATCCTTCARTCTGCCAAAAGGATAAATGATGTTTTGTTCCCACCAAGATGGTGGACCAGATGCCCTGAAGGACTTCTCTGCTTGAATGAACTAAAATCTTGTATCTAATGTATAAGTTTTAAAAAAAATTATCAAAAGTCACCATAGATGCATCTCAAAAGAAAGATACAGAAGCCAAAGCAGAGTTACAGAAGGGATCCCAAGTGACTGGCAAGTACCAGTGCCAACCTGTACCCTGAAGGTGTCTGCTGAAGTTCGGAGTACTTGAGCTCTCCTCTTTGATGGTTATTGCATGGGTGGAGGCAGATAACTAATAAAGTCTAAGAGTGTGGCCCTTGAAGGAAACTCCTGTACAAAGGGAAGGTAATCCTTGGATAGCACACACACACACACACACACACACACACACACACACACACACACACACGCCTTCCTGTTCAGACTTTAGCACCTGCRGGAGGGAGAAAAATTTGTCCTTGAGAAATTCTTTACAAGTTCTTCTCATGGATTTCACCTGGCCTACTACTGAGCTGGGAGAGCCACTCTGTGAAGTCAAATGATATAAAGAGAAGTATCCTCATCATCTTTGCAGAAGCATAGACAGTGTACCAGTTTCCAAGGAAAAGAAGCATTTTGGAAGCAAAGAGTGAGGTAAAAAGCCTTGTTCCTGGCCAGGACTTCCTCCTCCCTGGGTGGCTGCAGGCGATCCATTTCCTCCCTACACTGAAYGGGAGAACTCAGCCTTGCTCAGTGAAGTAGCCCTTTCATATTTCCTCTTCCTTCTCCTTTCTGATTATTTCATCTTCTTGCTATCCACCATTTAACATCCACCTCTTCCCTTCTGCACATTTTATTTTATTTCTCTTTACAATCCTTTTTTCTCTAACCATAAAGTTTCTTAGATATGGCTGGAATTTCAAGGTCTAAGAGTCTTGAGTTCTGTACATGAGTCTGCCTTCTATTTTCTCTGGAAGGGCTACCTACCCATCTTGACCTTTCTGTGAAGGATGTTTATGATGACAAATTAAGCTAAGCTCTCAGATTTATTTGGAGAATTAAGAGGACAGTGAACATAAAAGATAAGCATTGGATTAAACATATAGAAACGGCTCAATAAGTTTACCTAATGAATGAGTTTCCCATTTCTTCTACATCAATGTAATTCCATAGGCCAATTTCTGTCTACCATTTATTTTTGTATAGCCTGTAATCTAAGAATTGTTCTTGTACTTTTTAATAGTTATATTTTTAGGTTAYTCRTGATTATATTTAATAAAACAAACATATACACTGTATCCTAAATTTTGCCTCTTGACCTGGAAAAGCTTATCAATGGCTAGTTAGGTTTAAGTGTGTGTGTGTGTGTGTGTGTGTGTGTGTGTGTGTGTGTATCCAGCTCCAATTCTAGATTATCAAAGCTTCCAAACAATGCAGTGAAAATGGATATGCTCCCTTGTAGAATTACACATCTATCTAGTTTAGAAGGAACAGACATAAATTCACAAGGCACCAAGGGTGCAGGTTTGGAAGGTGAATAAAACCATTTTCAGCTTATAATTTCCCACAATTAAATGTCTTTTGCTTCACAAACGCCCACTTTACATAATAATGTTTGAAGGTTAGAGTTCATTGTGTCTCCTAGACAGTGCACAGCTCAAAAGAGAAAAATGGCACTGCCCACAATGGGGGAGAATGGGAAAGAAAAGAGCATCCTAGGAGCTGAGAATGGAGGCCAGCCATCACCTGAAGCTGAGTGGCTTGTGTCTTGTTCTAAAAATTTGCTAGAATGCTAAAATATAATTACCAGTATTGAGATCAAGCTGCTGCAGACAATGTGACATAAAAGCCTCTGTGTGCCACCAGCTGGGATGGCGAATAATTGCCTGTGATTCAAATTTCCTCCACACTCAGAAGGTGAAAAGCTAATGGCTTTGGCTCCAGCCTTGGTCTCCATCTTTCTCATTACAAAAGCTTTCTCTCTCTTTTCCAGACAAAAGGGGATTTGGCTTGGGGCACTGGAAGACAGTGTGGTGGCTTAYGTGCTTGCCCTTGCAAGTGTGAGGACCTAACTTTGTTCTCCATTGCCCAGGTAAAAAGCTAAGTATTCTGGCCTGTATATCACATCAGCAATGGGGATACTACTGAGATAGGAGGATTTCTGGGGCTAATTGGCCAACCAATACAGTCATTAATGAATTCTAGGTATAGTGAGAAAGTCTGTCGCAAAAGCTAAGGTGGGAAGTGACTTGGGGAAGTAGCAATATTGACTTCTGGCCTTACCACCTATACATGAATGCACCCATCTACATGTGTACACACGCACACACACACACACACACACACACACACACACACACACACACACACACAAGCTCAAAGAAGATGTCTTGGCTAAAAGTCTAGTTTGAGATAGAAAGGTTGCCAGCCACAGCATGATCTATGGGTCCCAATCACATAGCCAGCTCCCCCTACATTTCCACATGCCACAGCTGAAGGCCTGCAGCCATCAGCCACAGGTGGAAGGGGACTAATGTATCATTTTCACTGTTATTAAAATCCTTACTTTTGCAGAGTATAATGTCTCTTAGGCCCAACCTAATTCTTCCTTTGCCCTAGGCCAGAATCCGTGTCCAGGACTGATCACTCTTATAACATCAGCATGTTCTGTGTCGTTATGTTTGTTTTT
>BDUI01005941.1:7582-25677 GCA_002335545.1 Apodemus speciosus
GCTGTGGCACCTTGAGCAGGAGGGGACTGTTAACTTGACTTTCTGAAACCCAGTGGGGAGGCCACTTGGCAAGCTTGAGGAACTGCCATTCAAAAGCCACAAGCAGTTCTCTTACTCCCCTGAGGTAGAGATTGGAGTCCACACTGCCTTTGTTCCAAAATCCCCTCCTTGGTTATAAAAACAGAAAGCAAAACCCACTTGGTTCATCCGGCACTTACATATTTGAACACTTACCTTTGCCAAGGACTAACCGTTGTTAGATTCCATTTCTTCATCTTTGTGAAACCCTGAGATAATTCCATTCAAAGGATCAGAGGGCGCCTGGGCACACAGGGTTCGGGCTGGGCACACAGGGTCAGGGGGTCTGGGCTGCGGGCCCACACCTGGGCAGCTGGCAGCTGCCCTTGGAACCTCGTCCTTCTGCACAGAAAGGCTGGCAGCGGCCGGGAACCTCCGAAGAGGGGCTTCTACACAGAGGCCCTCTTTCAGAAATGATGTGTGGGGTTCTGGTGCTTTGCTCTGGAAGATGAGAAGTCTTTGTGCCATGCTCTCTCCCGGGGTCAGCATCAGAAGCCACGCTAGGGCCCTTCCTCCTGTTTACTTGCCCAGACATAAGCTTAGCAGTCACCAGTGTTGACAGATGGTGGGTGCCAGCAGTCTGATCGTCATTAAGAAGGAGACGAGGTCTGGGACTTGGGCAGCTGATAACACATTAGTGGTTGGTCACTTCTGAACAGGGACCAGGCAGGTCAGCTTTAATCTCCCAACTGTCTAGCCGAGCTGACATCTGACTGGAAATGCGACTCAGATGCTGTTAAGGAGTGCCATCMTAATGCCACCTTAGTTTTTCATTTCTCTCATTTCCAGGAAGGTTAAACTTGGACTTTCCAGACTTGCCTACCCTGCCTCCTGGTATCTTATGTTCATAATAATTTACATGAGCTCTTTATAACTCAGGATTTTAAGCCTGTGACTGCTGCGTTTGGTCAAATGGCTTCCCTGGTTATTTACTTTTCAATTTGCTTTCTAGTGTTTTCAGTGGGCAGAGGTTTATCATCTTTAGTCAAACTTATTGATCTCCTTTCTGATGCCTCCCATTGCTTTTTAGCTTAGAAAAATCCTTTTTTGACACGAGATGAAACACATATTGACTTAGAATTCTTTATAGTTCTTAGGGACTCGTTTCTTC
The DNA here is from genome assembly GCA_002335545.1 of Apodemus speciosus. Lineage (NCBI taxonomy): Eukaryota > Metazoa > Chordata > Mammalia > Rodentia > Muridae > Apodemus > Apodemus speciosus. The sequence goes on from BDUI01005941.1 coordinate 8,772, forward strand.
TTTTCTTTCCTCAGTGGTGTGCATTTGGTTTGATGTGTTTGGGTTTTTATGGGCCTACAGTATGCAGAATAATTATTTTCTGAAAAGTCAAATAGTTGTAAACAGCATATTGGAAACTTTCTTCCCTATATTTTGTTTTGACTGCCCCTTCACTCGGGGGTATGTTTTGGCCCTTCACGTGCATGTGCTGGCTAGTTTTATGTCAACGTGACACAAGCTACGGTCCGAGAGGTGGGGCCTCAGTTGAGAAAATGCCTCCATAATGCTGGGCCTCAGACAGGCTCATAGGCATTTTTTTCTTTTCTTTTCCTTTTTTTTTTTTTAGATTTATTTATTTATTATATGTAAGTACACTGTAGCTGTCTTCGGACACTCCAGAAGAGGGAGGGCATCAGATCTCTTTTTTGTGGATGGTTGTGAGCCACCATGTGGTTGCTGGGAATTGAACTCAGGACCTTCAGAGGAGCAGTCAGTGGTCCTAACYGCTGAGCCATCTCTCCAGCCCTTTTTTTTTTTTTTTTTTCCATTTTCTTAATTAATGGTTGATATGGATGGACCCATCCCACTGTAGGTAGGGCCACCCCTGGGCTGGTGGTCCTGTGTTCTGTAAGAAAGCAGGCTGGCTAGCCGTGGGGAGCAAGCCAGTAAGTGACACTCCTGGTGGCCTCTGCGTCAGCCCGTCTCCGGGTTCCCGCCCACTTGAGTTCCTGCCTTCGCTGCTTTCGACATAAGCTGTCATGGAATTGAGTCAGACAACCCCTCCCTTCCCAAGCTGCCTCTGGTCATGGTGTCTCACCGCAGTAACTGTCACCTTGGCTAAGACGCTCTTCCACAGGGTTTTATTCATCAAACCATTTCAGAGCTTCTTAAATCTCTTCACTTCCACACAATTTCTATGAATCTTCTACTCATTCTTCCAAGGGATTTGGAGAACCATTCTATAATTTTTACTACTAGCAAAAACCTAATATCCTAAATCCAGATTTCATCGAGATATTTGAAAGGAAATCTGCTGCTTCATCTCTGTAGTTCTCCTGCTACAGCTCTTCACAAGGCTTCTGGTTCCTCATGTTTTATTTCTTCACGTCCAACTTTTGAATTTCATTTTTTTGATTGGATATTTTCTTTATTTACATTTCAAATATTTTCCCCTTTCCAGGTCTCCCCGTCAGAAATCCCCTATCCCAACTCCCCCTCCTCCTACCTCCATGAGGGTGCTCCCCTACCCCCCACCCACCCCGACCTTCCTGCCCTGGCATTCTCCTACACTGGAGCATCAAACACCCTCAGACCCAAGGGCCTCTCCTCCCACTGATGTCCAACAAGGCCATCCTCTGCCACATATGTAGCCAGTGCCATGGGTCGCACCATGTGTATTCTTTGCTTGTTGGTCCAGTCAGTCCCCGGGAGCTCCCGGGGGTCTGGTCTGTTGACACTGTTGCTCCCTCCATGGGGCTGCAGATCCCCTCAGATCCTTCAGTCCCTTCTTCAGCTCCTCCATTGGGGACCCCCTGAGCTCAGTCCAATGGTTGGCTGTAAGCATCTGCTTGTATTTGTCAGGCTCTGGCAGAGCTTCTCAGGAGACAGCCATGTCAGGCTTCTGTCAGCAAGCACTTCCCGGCATCCACAATAACATCCAGGTTTGGCGTCTGTATATGGGATGGATCCCCAGGGGGGCAGTCTCTGGATGGCCTTTCCTTCAGTCTCTGCTCCACACTTTGTCTCCATATTTCCCCCTGTGAGTATTTTGTTCTCCCTTCTAAAAAGCACAGAAGCGCCACATTCTGGTCTTCCTTCTCCTTAGGCTTCATATGGTCTGTGAATTGAATCTTGGGTATTCTGGACTTTTGGGCTAATATCCACTTATCAGTGAGTACAAACCATGTGTGTTCTTTTGCGACTGAGTTACCTCCATCAGGATATTATTTTCAAGTTCCATCTATTTGCCCGCAAATTTCATGAAGTCATTTTTAATAGCTGAGTAGTATTCCATTGTGTAAATGTACAACATTTTCTATATACATTCCTCTGTTGAGGGACCTCTGGGTTCTTTTTAGCTTCTGGCTATTATAAATATGGTTGCTATGAACATAGTGGAGCATGTGTCCTTATTACATGTTGGAGCATCTTCTGGGTATATGCCCAGGAGTGGTATAGCTGGCTCCTCAGGTAGTACTATGTCCAATTTTCTGAGCAACCTCCGGACTGATTGTACCAGCTTGCAACCCCACAAACAATGGAGGAGTGTTCTTCTTTCTCCACATTTTTGCCAGCATCTTCTGTCACCTGAGTTTTTGATCTTAGCCATTCTGACTGGTGTGAGGTGGGAATCTCAGGGTCATTTTGATTTGTATTTCTCTGATGACTAAGGATGTTGAACTTTCCTTTAGGTGCTTCTCGGCCCTTTGAACTTCCTCAGTTGAGAATTCTCTATTTAGCTCTGTTCCCCATTTTTAATAGGGTTATTTGGTTCTCTGGAGTCTAACTTCTTGAGTTCTTTGTATATATTTAATATATTGGATATTAGCCCTCGATTGGATGTAGGATTGGTAAAGACTTTTCCCAGTCTGTTGGTTACTGTTTTGTCCTATTGACAGTGTCCTTTGCCTTACAGAAGCTTTGCAGTTTTATGAGGTCTCATTTGTCGATTCTTGATCTTAGAGCATAAGGCATTGGTGTTCTGTTCAAGAATCCACACCCCCCCCNTCATATTTTATTTCTTCATGTCCAAAATTTTGAATTTCATTTTTAAAAATGATGCTAGGAATCAAATACTATGCACCTCCAATTTAACTGTTACGCCATCAGTCAATTTGCGACTGGATGCCCAGAGTAGAAATGTTAATAAATTCTTGTGTGTTATACATATTACTGTTTGTAGTGAGAAAGCCGCCTTTCAAGAAGCCTGACATGCTGTCAGCAAGCCGAGCACTAGGCAGTCCTGGCACAGGAAAATATTACTGTTTTGTAAGTGGAACCCTACAAAGGTGTGTGTGTGTGTGTGTGCGTGTGTGTGTTATAATAAGGTAAACATGGAGGTACAAGATAATAGTTTTACAGTCTTAACTGATGTCCATGTCTATGCAGGAAATGGAAGGGTTGTTGTATGTGTGTCGGGGTCAGGGGCAGATTATACCATAACTACAGAAAGGAAAAACAGAACAGTTGGCTACCAGTTTTCTCCTTAGTTGTTACTTGGGTACAGAAGCCAGGGGCCCCAGTAGGGAGAACTGAAAGCAATGGATTTCTTCTGGATTAATGATTGGGGTTTCTTTATGACAAAATGAGGCACTTCCCACCTGTGGGGTAGCTGTGTGYCTGGTGCCTGGCTGGTGCAGTTCAGTTGGGCTCTCTGCCTCCACCTCTTCCTTCCCTCTCTCTGCCATGCCAAGAAGGCTTGGCTGCCCGCCCGTCCATCACTGGTGGAGTGAATACCTATCCACGGGAACAGAACCAGGCTACAAGATAAAGGCTTATAACACACGGGTTGGCAAGCTGGGTCAGGCTTTGACCTTGTCAGAGGTGGGGTCAGCACATGGCAGCGATAAGCAGAAAACTAAGAACAAACAAAAAAGAAGTCTCCTTTAAGCCTCTACAATGCCCTCGGGGCACCTTCCTGTTCTCCTAGCTTTTCCTGTTCTGGTGTCCTGGATGCAGGGCTGGCATCATCGAGGTGGGCGAGAAAGCACCACATGTGAGATCACACAGCTCTAGGTTCAAATCACTGTAACAGTGAAAAGGGGCATTTCTCCCAGCTGAGAAATGATGGAACCATCATATGGATGGTTAAGTAAATGTAAGATCACATTGGAGAACACACATCAATCCTATAGGTGTGTGTGTGTGTGTGTGTGTGTGTGTGTGTGTGTATGTGTGTGTCTGTGTCTGTGTGTGTACATGTGAAGCATCTGCATGAAACTGTTAATTCTGGGCTGGAGGTTGGGGCTGGAACGGTGTACCTCTGTATACTGTTCTTAGGAGTGGCTACTTGTCCTGTCTTTGGGAGGCCAGAGAGGGCGAAGAGTCTGTGGGAGAAGCCAAGCTCAGACCCTCCTGCTGTGGAGGGAGAGGTGCCCATGGCCAGCCTCTGTGTTAGCATCCGGTGGGATCTGTTGTACTAGGCAGGTAAGACTGGGGAGAGGTGATCCCCCATGGCTGCTGGAGTCAGAATGGGTCAAGATGGGGGTGGGGGTGGGGTTGGGAGGATTTGTGGCTCAAGAGCTGGGTGCTTACCTAATATCATAATGCCTGTGAGAGACAGCAGAGGAGGGGGGCAGGAGGAAAGGGGGATGAGAGGACAGGAGAGGAGACGAAAGGGCAGAGACCAGGTTTGAAGACCGGGAGGGAGAAGTTAGACGTCCACGTCCTATGCCTCCAGGTAGTGGTGCAAAGAAAGGCTTTTGTGAGCAGGATCATGGATCTCCTGGAGCTGCAGTTACAGGTTATGAACCAACTAACATGGGTACTAGGAGCCAAACTCCGGTCCTCTGCAAGAGTAGTAAATGCTCTTGACTGATAATCATCTCTCCAGCCCTGCCTGAAGCATTTGCTCTCCTTTTGATTCTGGCTCAAGCACGGATTGCTGAGCAGTGGGGTGGTGGGCTCCACCTACAGGAGGCCCTGTGCCCCACTCCCAGCGGAGGCCCTGTGCCCTACTCCCAGCAGAGGCCCTGTGCCCCCACTCCCAGCAGAGGCCCTGTGCCCCACTCCCAGCGGAGGCCCCTGTGCCCCCACTCCCAGCGGAGGCCCCTGTGCCCCCACTCCCAGCAGAGGTCCCGTGCCCCCACTCCCAGCGGGTGAATTTTTCCTCTGGAGCTTCCTATATGCTTTGCTTATAGATTTCCCAGAGGCCCCCAGTTTTGCTTATATATTGTTTTTAGAGACAGGGTTTCCTGGCTGTCCTGGAACTCACTCTGTAGACCAGGCTGGCCTCGAACTCAGAAATCCGCCTGCCTCTGCCTCCCAAGTGCTGGGATTAAAGAAAGGCGTGCGCCTCCACTGCCTGGCCTTGCTCATATTTTTAAAGATGAATTTTATTCTGTGTTATGATGATGTAACCCTGAAGCTGTTATTTCTAAATTCTGTGTTATGTATGTCTGTGCATGGGTGCTGAGAGCCGGAGTCCCAGCCAACACGGGTGCTGGGAACCGAACTCTGGTCCCCAAGACCAACATGAACAATGTTAACTGGAGCACATTCTTCACTGTGGAGTCATCTTTTCATCCCGAGCCCCTGGTTTTTTTATTTTCCTTGGATATTTTCTTTATTTGCATTTCAAATGTTTTCCCCTTTCCAGGTCTCCCCTTTGGAACCCCCCCATCCCATCCCTCCTCCCCCTGCCTCTATGAGGGTGCTCCCCCACCCACCCACTCCCATCYTCCCGCCCTSRCATTCCCCTACACTGGGGCATCAAACACCCTCAGACCCAAGGGCCTCTCCTCCCACCGATGTCCAACAAGGCCACCCTCTGACACATGTGCCCAGCACCATGGGTCACTCCATGTGTATTCTTTGGTTGGTGGTCCAGTCAGTCCCTGGAGCTCCGGGGGGTCTGGCCTGTTGACACCGTTGCTCCCTTCATGGGGCTGCAGACCCCCTCAGCTCCTTCAGTCCCTTCTCTCAACTCCTCCCTTGGGGACCCCGTGCTCAGTCCAATGGTTGGCTGTGAGCATCTGCCTCTGTCTTTGTCAGGCTCTGGCAGAGCCTCTCAGGAGACAGCCATGTCAGGCTCCTGTGAGCAAGCACTGATCCCTGGTTCTTAGGTGGAGACTTAAGGCCACTGTGCTTTTCAGCAGCGTTCCCGTAGCTTCCCGAGGACAATCGAACACTGGACTGAGGGTGCACACAGAGAATTACCAGGTACTGAGAAGCCCTGTYGTACCCAGACAGCCTGTTTGCTCTTACAAGTGTTTTGCACATTCGAGTTGGAGCTTAGCAACCCGTCCTTCTCCAGGTCCCGCCCAGTGTGAAATTCAATTTTTAAGTTTTAGCTGTAATTGCTGTGAGCTGCCTTTAATGACAACTTGTGATCTGCCAACTGCTGCTCTTGGCTCCTAAGGTGCTAATGAAGTGCCTTCCCTCAAGGAGGAGGAGGAGGAGGAGGAGGAGGAGGAGGAACGCAGACTCCCTCAGAAGGAGGCTCCTGGCCAGGCTGGGGAGAGCGCACATGTAGTGTCCCCTGGGCTGCTGAGACCTGCCTAGTGGAGGTAGGAAAGAAATCAGCCTCTCTGTAGCACGGGTTGAAAAGGGACTCTTCAGGAGTGCTAATGCCAAGGGTCTGTCTCCCCTAGCTGACCGCTGCCTCCCTGGATTCAGATTAAGCCAACTATGACCGCCCTACCACCTCCGGGCCCGTATCCTTTGAGGTCCCCAGCGTGGCTGCTCAGATAGCATACTCACACAGCATATAGCATACTCACATAGCATATAGCATACTCACATAGCATACAGCATACTCACATAGCATACAGCATACTCACATAGCATACAGCATACTCACATAGCATATAGCACACTCACATAGCATATAGCATACTCACATAGCATACTCACATAGCATACAGCATACTCACATAGCATACAGCATACTCACATAGCATACAGCATACTCACATAGCATACAGCATACTCACATAGCATATAGCATACTCACATAGCATACAGCATACTCACATAGCATATAGCATACTCACATAGCATACAGCATACTCACATAGCATACTCACATAGCATACAGCATACTCACATAGCATACAGCATACTCACACAGCATATAGCATACTCACATAGCATACAGCATACTCACATAGCATATAGTGTTAGGCAGCTACCCGCTCATCACCCCACATTCTCCGTGACCTACACTGCTCGAGCCCATGCTGTATGCAAAGCCTGTGTCCCTGGGCGATGTCTGGTCAGCTCGTTGACTCTTCCTTCTGGATGCAGGAAACACAGCTTAGAGTGCACATTCACAGTTAGTTTGTACCTCAGCAACACAGAGCCAAGCTACCTGGGATAAAACCTAAGGCCAGTGTTAGCTGCAGCAGTAACTGTCACTGCTCACTGCTGTCTTTTTGCCTAAACCAGGTGGGCTCCTTTTTGCCACCTGTTGGCTGCCTCTGGAAGGGTGTATCCTGTGACAATGTACCTTAAGGGCAGGCCTGCTTTTTTGGACGGTGTTGTACAGGCTTGTCCCTGCAGTCTGACTAGAGGAGTCAGCCAAATCTACTGCTAGCCAGGCCGCTCTAACCAGGCAGCCTGCAGTGACCGGACACCAGGGGGCGATCTCACCCAGCAAACCCGAGGAGTTACCCACTTGCTCTTGGAAACCTCCTGTTCTCAAATTACAGAGGCACTGAAGAGAAAAAAGTCTCAGTGAGAAATGGAGTCCGGAGGGCAGAGGGCGAAAGCCATCTACTGTTGCCTGTTTTAGGGACAGGAAGCCATCTTGGGAATGAGGAAGCGAGCCTTATCTGCAGTCAGACCCACGCCAGCGTGCCACTGTGGACAAGCCACTAGAAGGACATACACTTCAAGTCTGGTTTTTAGTGTATATTAAACGGAATTTATTTACACAGTAACGTGAGGCCACAGAGTACACAGCAAAGTACCACAGCAAACCAAAGGGAGGCGCCACTGGTGACATAGGGACCTGTTATTGATTCATACAATTGTAAAATATGAAAGAACATGGGTAAAGCGCTGAAGGAAGAGAAACAAGATTTTCCGAAGCAGAATGTGGGCAGTACCACAGAGAATTAGATATTAGAATAGGGACTGTCATGATTCAATTCGCTGAGACAGGTGACATCTTGCTTCTGCCTCCACCTCCCAACAAAATGCCCTCTGTGTCATGAAGAGAAAACCCAGCCCAGCGTGTCTACACACAACGCTCTCCAGAACTGGTAAGGGCCGGCAACAAGGGAGGGACGACTTGAGTAGGCTTCCTGAAGCTGTGTGGTTTATCTTTCAACAACACTACACTGAAGCCATAGGGCTGGCTCAACATTCACGTTACCAAGAGTGCAGACACACACACTCACCACAAACCAACAGGCAAAGTAGATTTTTCTGTACCACAATATTCATAGCAAAATATATAACTCTGCGATTCTGCTGGGTTAAAAAAAAATCCCAACCTCTTTTGATTCCCTGAAACTTTCTTGATTTTTAAAAAACCATGGGGTGGGTGGGATGGGAAGCAGGGACAGGGACAGACAAAGAGGCTCCTGAAGGGGGAATGTATGAAGGATGCTCAGGATGCAGGCCCCTGTGCCAAAATGTCCAGTGGCAGCCGATGCAGAAGTCTCCAACTTAAAACAGCTGCAGGGGTAGGCGTGTAACAGCTGTATAGCACCTTGGACAGTCTGGGTACTTACGCGTTAGATGATGGTGATGCTGAGTGAGAGTCACCTTTGTGGGAAGGTTCATAAAACGGTACAGTGGCTTAAGAAATGTCCCAAGAGTTCTTTAAACAAATCTTTTGACAGCACCTCTTTTTAAGAAAAAAAAAAATCACTGCAAACCCAAGCTTTGAKATTACAGATGTGCTCCCATGCTTAAGGTCTGGGCGATAGCCAGGCATGGTGAGACTGGGCTGGTTAAAAGTTCCTTCTTAGATATCAGAGGACTCCGCTGTCTGCTCTGGCTGCTGCCACTCCCTTCACCTTTTCTTCTGATGTACAAAACGGCCTGCTTGAAACTGACAGAGCTTTTTTTTTGTTTTTGTTTTTGTTTTTGTTTTTGTTTGGGGATGGATTTACCAGTTGAATCCCTCAAACATGGAATGTTTGCAAAGCCCCTTCCTCTGGCATCTGTCACAGCTTGCCCCACCATCTGAGAAGTGTCAGGATGAGGAAGGCTTGGTTTCTTTGGTATAACCTGTCTAGGATCTTGTATTATGGCTCTTCTGACTTCCCTCAGGGCACTGTCCTTGGTCCATGGCGTCCCCACCTGTGCACCGCTGTGAGCGTGAGCAGATGGACTTTAGTGCACACTTCAGCAGGGCTAGCACTTGGGTTTGTCTCAGTGCAGCACTTTGGGCCTCTGAGAAAATGAGCTTCAATGAGGTAAATCTAATAACCCAGTTTTATGGGCAGCCATTCTGTTCAGTTACTAGGCTGGACCAGAATCCCAATCCTTATCCACCAGTGAGAGGAATGACAAGCGCGCCAGAGCTGGCCCAGAGAGTGAGTTCTCGTCCTGTCTCCACCGTGCGCACGCTTTATCTATACCCAGGATTACTTAGAGTTTAAGGAAGCCTCCTAAGTCCATCCCAATTTTTGAGACTAGCCTGTATCTTTTCAGATCCCTCTAGGTAAAGGCTATGGGACATTCTCACTGCAGGTTACCAGCTGATATCTGCTGATTTTCCAATACTGGATACATCAAACTTGGAAAGCTTGCATGACCTACTGCTGAGTGGGCTTCAGGATCGTGCCTGGGGATTTTGTGATGGCAGAGGCTTTACTCCTAGAAGCATGTCTTCCCAGAGCTTTAGACTCCCATCTTCATGAACACCCTGACCTCAGGAGCAGAACTGGCTCCTCTGGCCTGATGAAGGAAGGCTGAGCTGACCAGTTCTTGAGGGACTTTCTTCTTGGCCCTCAGCAGCAGTGGTGGGGAGCCCTCACTCCCCCTGGACCTTATCCAGCCCATCTCCTGAGAAGAGTCCCGAGGCCCACTGCTATCCACCTGCCTTCTCTAACTCAGCCTTGGGGTTGGTGATGTTCATGAACGTCATGGCTCCCCCACGTTCTGACAGTTCATTTGCTCGTCCGCGCTGCCCTTCACAATGAACTTTTGCACACTGTGGTTGCATGCATTCCCAGAGAGCTCTCTGGGGCCCAGGAGGCTCTTCTCTCCATGGGTAGGTTACTATGCTAACAAGGCACTCTGAGGGACACCGATTCTTGCTCTTGTCTGCTTTAGCCACAGTCCTGTTGCTCTAGCACCTACATGTGCTGAGAGACTGTTCATGAGGCTTAAGGAAAAGTTCCAGTGGGGCTTAGTTGTTCAAACTCTCAACAGAAATGGAAGAGTCTATGGCATAGACTTTAATAGAAAAGAAAAAAAAATCCAGTCAATACAGATGTTACTTGTGAAAACTTCAAGTGCTATACTAGTAACACTCCAAAATTCATAATATGTGTATATATAAAATGTGTGTATGTGGCTGCAGAGGGGAGGATTTCCTTCCAGTTAGTGAATGAATCTAAATGGAAACGTACAGTATCTATGATAATGTTATATGAACAGAATTTCATTATTTGGAGAAATGCAGAGGACCACCTGACGGATTTCTTGTCTCTGCTCTGACCTAACTTGGACACCTTCTTCCCCGCTCCAATTCTGTGGCCATCCCCCCAGACAGAATTAACTCCTGTCTCTAGAAAGCCGGAGGCCCTTTTCTTGTCAGCTGGCTTTCATCTTTTGTCCTTCACTAGTGTGGCCGTAAGAAGAGTGAGAGTCCCGTGGAGGGAAGATGCTCGGTTTACCAATGCAGGGGACACTGGTAGTGGCAGAGTGCACGCTTTTTCTACTATATTGTCAAAGAAGGCTGGATCTAAGATAACAGAAAAAAAGATTTCTACAGAGAGAACAAACAGAGGAGCCTAGGGAACATTCTGCATTAAATAATCTCATTAAATAGTCAACATTCAGATTTTTGTGGGCAAGGCACCATGAGCGTGACGTGGAGAAGGATGTCTCAATCTGCAAGCACTGTGGGAAGTGAAGGACTGTGCCAGCTGACATGGTCAGTGGGCTTTGCGCTGCCTCTTGAGTGCGTAACTAGGCAGGGAGTTACGTGCACACACACGGGTTATGTAAGATGACTCAAACCCTAGCCTGCTGGGCATGGTGCAGCCATGACTCATGGCTGCCCGCGCCATGGTCATCCTGTGTGGGAGTCACAGACCCTGGGGGCCACGAGCCCTCCTTCCTGGGGGTCTGGAGCACTAGCCAGGAGCACGAAGCCATCCTCCAGATGCAGCCTCACACATATCCTTCTCTTTTAAAATGCGTAATAAAATACATTCTCCTTTTTTGATCCTCTTTGATAAAGGGGAATCACGTGAAAGGCTGTTAAAAATGTTAAGAGTCTAGACGTTTCCAAGGCCACTAAGGTGCCGCCCAAATACTACTGCACAATCAGTCTTGGCTGTGAGACAACTCCGCGCTGGTGGATGAGGGCACAGAACAGTTCTGTCCACCCCACCACAGCTTGCTTCCCCAGAGGCCTATCTCCAGCGTGTGCATGCAGCATGGTTACACACATACACACTTACCCTTCAAGTGACTCTTGGGATTTCAAGGCTGAAGTAAACAGAGACTCACAGTTTTGAATAAAACAAGCGCATGCGTGCGCGCRCACACACACAGGTGGAAAGGGTACTCGCCTCTTAGCGCAAATATGCGCCAAGGGAAGTAAGGAAGGTTTCTGCAGTTCTCACTCAGGCAAAGTTGCAACATAAACACTGTAATATACAGCTTAAAAATACATACAAAAATTGCACATAATTCACGGGAGAGCACGGGTTCCACCGGGAACTCTCAGTCATCCACTGGAGCCATCAGCCTTCCTGTGAGCCGAACCCCAGACCCACTGCCGTCTTAGGAGCCGCGTGCCACTCCTTCTGGGAGTCGGTCTTTCTGGAAGAGGCCGGCACTCCAATGTACAGGTCAGCAACCATCGTGGCCTTTCCCATTCCCTTGCCGTCCGGCCATTCCAATAATAGCCAGCTTCGAGTCACTTTCTAAGGTGATGGTAATGCTAAACAGACAACCATCTCATTCAGAGCTGTTGCCGAGAGCATTTGGAAGATTAGTTAATACTGGCTACTGATGGAAGGAAGCTGGCCAATTACTGCTTGTGGGGGAAGAAACTCTGGTTCAGGCACCACCAGCCCTGGCTGCCATGCTGATAGGTCTGACAGTAATCGAAGAACAGTATCTGAAGTCTGTTCCCTGAGGGCCCCTGGAGAATTGCACACATAAGGACATTATTTCTTCATATCCTGCCAACTATTCATAATCTCTGGACTGTATTTCGTCCTGCCGAGGCATCGGCGACACCACCTTTGGTCAGCTTTGTAATGGGCCACGAGAAGTGGATGGTAAACCCGACCTTCAGCATGCAGGACAGGGAGAAGGACAGCGAAGCAGTGGCAGCGGGGCTGCAGCTGCCAGGGGGCTCTCTGTGCAGTGTCCAACCTACGCTGAGAACAAAAATGGAAATGGACCCATGATCCGACGGACGGCAATCTCTCTCCTCCTTTCACTGTATGCCAGAGCAAAGGCTAGTCCCCAGTGGCTACGACTGTGCCGAGGAGGATAACGGCATGTCCTCCGGGGAAAGAGGCAGGCACTGATACCTTAAAGGGAGAGGAGTCTGCTGTGAGAGCATTAGTGGGTGACAGCTGRGGCTGGGGACATGTGTACTGCTAGCTAGTTAGTGCAGGCGAGCTTCAGAAGAGGGGGACAYGGCTTGCTGAGRYCATTCCACGGGAGCTGGTCYTTCCTGGATGTGCACTTTCATTTTTTACCCCACATTTGTGAGGCTATTGGGATGACAAATGTTCCAAGGGAAGGTAACTGCATGCCTGTGCAGTTGAATCGCTGTACAGTAAAGAAACACTCAGCCACTCACTCTTTGGGAAGCTGTAGGTGACCTTGCTGAACGGAGCCCATGTTCCTGGACAGGGGCAGCAGTTGCCTTCTTTCCTTTCCTTGAATTCTGAGTGAATACCAGGACAGGGGCACGAGGGTAACATGAGGAAGGTGGAGATAGTTAACAATAAAAGCAACGCCCGGGCCATATTAACGGCATTGCAGGATTTTTACAATATAGCTCAGGGAGTCTGTGGTGGCAAAGGCCAGATATTGAGCACAAAGCCAATCCTCAAGGCTGATGCCCCCATCTCTGTCCAGGGACTTCTCGGCAAACTTGATCATCAGCAGGGTTCGCTTGATGTCCAACCAGTTTTGGAGCAGAGCATTCTTCTGCACAAGGGTTGCAGAGGCGGTGAAGATTTGGAAGAGATCTTCTCGGGGGCCCCAGAGCAGACACTGGAGGATGCCTTTGGCGTCAGAAATGAGGATGCGCTCAGAAGGGTTGGGGTTCAGGAGGCAGCTAGCAAGCTGCTGTAGACCCCAAGAGTACGGCGAGCGGAGAGGGATCCGAGGCAGATCTGTGCGTGTGTACTCCTTCTCCTTCAGCTCGGGGTTCTCATCAAAAGGGTTGGGCAGGTGCAGCATCTCGTAGATGAGGATGCCTGTCTGGAATTCATCACACTTCTTATACTGGGTGGCCGTGATGATCTCTGGGGCAAGGCGGGACTGGTCTCGGAGGATCTGGGGGTCCACCAGATGGCTCTTTTGCTTGGCCTGAGAGAAGTTACTCACAATGAGCCTTGTGGGACAAGCTGAGGTGGGACAGGGGTCTGCAGGTGAAGGGCCCTGGGCAGCTCCCCCAGGTTGGTGCTGGACAAGCAGCAAGTTCTCCAGGCGAAGATCGCAGTGAGTGACGTGGTAGGGCTTGAGGTGCTCCAGACCAGAGCACAGCTGTAAGAGCAGCAGACACACTTGCCTCTCATACAAGTCGGGGCTGTTCCCATGATGGGCCAAAGAATCTCGCACGAAGTCGGCCACAGTGAGATGGGGAACCTCCCTGGTGATGACCACAACATGGCTACGCTGCTTCCTGTTTGTGACTTGTTGGCTCTCTTTCTGGGATGGCTCTGTTTCAGAGCAGGGCTCAGGATTCCCCCCCGCAGGCTCTGCTTTCACCTCTTCCTCGCTGTCTTCGGGGCCATCCTCTGCCTTTTCAGGAGCATCAGGGTCCTCCCAGGGTAGCAGACGGTTAGGGACTTCAGCAAGGAAGTGGCCACAATCCTGCTGGATGTTAAAATGCACAGGCAGACTCTGCCGGACAGCCAGGCTGTGGTAATACTGCTGAGACTCCTTAGCTTTGCTCTTACAGATCTGAAAGAGAGCAGGAGGCACACTTAGACTTCCCATAAGCAGACACACAGGCGCAGGATGAGGAACTGCTAGGTGACTCATTAGGAACAAAGAGCAYGCAGTAAGGCTTCAGCAAGGGTCTCGGCAGCCAGCCCATGCCGAGGGGCTGCCGCTGGCAGCAGCCGCTTCTCGCGGAGCCCACGTTCAAGGCTGCCCTCYGCCTTATGTGCATTATCCCAGCTTTCACACAAGCCGCTCAGACTGTGAGCTCCAACTCACGGTGCTGGGAAAGTGGGTGTGCGCAYGCTGARAAGTAAAACTTACTCTCATCAGTTACAAAAGCAASTCAAGGTGAATTAAAGACTCCACCTCAAGATGTGAAGTTATAAAACCATCAGGAGAAACAGGGAAAAGATTTTAGGATGTTGGAACAGGAAAGAAATTTGTGTACCAGACTCCGAAAGGATAAGCAAAATAGACATAAATAGATATAAAGCATAAATAGACTTAAGAGACTACATCAAACTAAAAACCTTCTGTATTACAAAGAAAACAGACTGAAGAAGACATAACAATGGGAGATACATTTAAAACTACACATCCAATAAAGGGCTAATATTCAGAATATATAAGAAATTCAAGGGCTGGAGAGATGGCTCAGTGATTAAGAGCACTAACTGCTCTGCCAGAGGTCCTGAGTTCAAYTACCAGCAACTACATGGTGGCTCACAACCATCTGATGCCCTCTTCGGGTGTGTCTGAAGACAGCTATAGTACACTCGTAAATAAATAAATCTTAAAAAAAAAAAGAAATTCAAAATAAAAAACATCCACTCATCAACCAACCAGCTGATCAAAAACACTAACAATAACAGAAATCACTAAAACTCAATTCAATTAAAAGTAATTAGCAGAAGGCATACAATGGGACAGACAGACACACACCCTCCACAGACATACACTTATACATACACACCTCACACCACACACCACACACCACACCACACACACACACACACACACACACACACACACACACACACACACACACACACAGACTCCAGGGAAAGGCAACAAAGCCATATACCTCACTTCCATTAGAATGGCTGTTCCTGGGGCTGGAGAGACTGCTCACCAGTTAGGAATACTAGCTCCTGTTGCACAGGGCCTGAGTTCAGTTCCCAGCCCCCCTGCCATGAAGATCACAACCACATGTAACCCAGCCCCAGGAGGACCAGATGCCTCTGGGCTCGGGGGGTGCTTGTACTCTTACACACCTCACCCCCACATACACATAATTAAAAAGTAGCAAAAATAAATCATAGGAAAAAACAGCAAGACTGTTACCAAAAGAAAGAAAAGCGCTGGTGAAAAGTGTGGAGAAAAGAACCTCGTGCACACTGCTGGTGAGAACAGAAAGGAGAACAGTCAGAGAGGAGCCTCCAAGAATGAGAAACAGAGCCACCATGTGATCTTGCAAGTTCACTGCGCAGTCACAGGGAAGGGAAGCAGTACAGTCGAAGGAACATCTGCATTCCAATGTTTTCCATTGATAGGCAAGAAATAGAAACTATATCGACTGCTGACYGGATAAATAAAATATGGTACATATACATAAAAAATAACGACAGTCTGTGTTTTGTGATGACACYGATGGAAGTGGAGATCACCTGCTAAGTGAAATAAACCAGGCTCATACAAGCAACAGGATGGTCTCAGTCAGATGTGGATCCCAAAGAATGGCGTCATGGAAGCCTGGTGTGAACTAGTGGTAGTCAAAGGCTGGGGAGAGGCTGGGGAAGGCTGAGCAGAAGGTGCAAACAACAGGTTGGAGGCATGAATTCAGAAGCTTTGTGTATTATGATGATTTTAAATAATACACTATTTAATTTCAAAGAGCCAGAAGGAAGGATTTTGAATGTTATACCACCAAGGAGGCTGCATGTCCAGTTTATGTTTTTCCAAATAAGAAAGGATAAGCTTCCAGATAAATGTTAGCAGTTTGCAGAGTTGAGTGTGTTGTAATGCCAAAGCTGGTTCTGCTCTACCTTTTGTATACCTAGAAGACAGTGAAACTATCAATAAACTTTCTCTTACTTTCTATAGGAATTTCTAGCCTGGCACTCTTTCCCATCCTGCCCCCTATGCCCCACTCTGTAGTACTAGGGATTGAAGCCAGGGTTTTGTGTTAGGCCATCTCCATATCTCCATTAAGAATGCTTACTTTAACAGGCCTCTTATACCAACATCAGGACTAAGACCTCCCAGAAGGAAGTCTATGCAAAGCGGGCATGACTCAAGGAGAAAGCTCTGATCTCAAAGGGACATGAAAGCCATACACACGTGAGATCACCGCAGAGGGGTCTGGAGGTGCAGAGRGTGCAGATGCAGTCCGCCCCTCGTTCACAGACCAGCACGGACTACTCAGTAGGGACACCACACACCTCAGGCACCACAGACTCCAGGAATAAGTACTCTTGGGGGTATGGATGCTGCCTGCTTGTTACAGTGATAATGGAAAAGAGAAAGTTTAAAAAAACTGTATTTTATTCATTTTACTTAAGAAAAAAACTGCAGTTCTCTTGGGAGATGCAGATGGATCTCCAGCTTGGAGAAGCAGCACGTACTGATGTCTATTCATAAAGATATTAAAAATGAAAGAAAAAAGGCCTGGGGGGTTTCGGGAAAAAGAGCATCTCTTTCTCACAGCCTATGCTTATTACAATTAGAGACTTGATAGCACTTGATTAGAGACTTGGTCCATGTATGGAAATAAGTCCACATGTATGTTCTGAGACATCCGAAAACAAGCTCTTCCAAGTCTTCTGCCACATACTTACCTAATCAGTTTGAAAAATGCTTTATATTTATTTTTAAAGCAAACTTCTCGTCTTGAAATAGATGTCCTCAGATGGAGTTCAAGTTCAAACATCCATCTTTCAGA
>BDUI01005941.1:65824-80429 GCA_002335545.1 Apodemus speciosus
GGCTCTCCCCTCACTCTTACCTTCCTTTGCTCCATGAGTCAGAGCAGGGAAGAGTTTGTACACATACCAAACGCCATGGCAATGAGTACTGACTGAGACAAGGAGCTCTCGGGACAGTCTACTCAGTGCCGCATAGGCTGTAATGCACCAAATTGTCGGGAMATAGAAGCAAGTCTTCCCGCTTCACAGAGGAGAAAACTGAGGCTTAAAGAAGCAAACATCCTGCCGAGGTCACCTGAGCACAGAGGGGCAGTGTGGGAATGTGCAGTGATGCTGCCCAGCCCTGAKGCCCACATTCCTTCTGCCATTCTGGGAGCATAAGGCAAGGGAGAAGGACATTTACAGACCCAGTAAGTGCCCGATTGTAAGAGTGCTTTAAAAGGAAAATTGCTTTAGCTGAAATAGAAGGAGGTGAGGTGTTGTTTGTGAAACAAAAAGGAAGGCCATGGGGTGGGGCAAAGATAGCAAGCGGGGAGAGGAAAAGGGGGTAATGGTAGACATGTGACATAAATGTAGACAGGCRACCACTGTGGGGAAGAGGGGCCAGCTGGACAGCAAGGAGTACAGAAGGAGAGTAGGAGATGAAGACCAATTAGAGCAAACTATGAAAATGTCATAATGAAATCCATTACTCTGTATGTTAATTTAAAAACTAATAAAAATAATAGATAAATTAAAAAAAAGAAATATGCAGTAATAATGAATACAGATGTGTTCTATTTTGAAAACCCCTAAACAAGCTAAAAGAGTAATTATTTACATTGCAAAAGTATTTCTTCAAAAAGGAACTGTTTTTTCAGAGAATGTTCATAGATAATTGTCCTACTAGTAATCCGTATTTGCTGAGTGCTAGGCACAGCATGTAAATACACATCTAACAATGGTGCCCGAGGCAGGGTTACTCTCCTAACAGCAACAACCATAACAACAGTAGCCAAAGCATACACAGTATTTATCACGTACCTTTTCTAAACCATGTTTCTCAGAAGTGGCATTTCTAACAKTTTTGAGYAAGACAGTTCTGTTGTGGAGAGCTATCCACACACTAGGAACATTCCAGTATTTTCTGCCTTCTTGGCTGTGATACCCAAAAATGTCTCCAGACTTTGTCAACTATCCTAAGAGAGAGTACCTCCGTGTTCCTCCTGAGTCCTTTATATAAACTCAGCCACGTTATACAACAACCTACAGGGTAGGTTATCCTCTGATGAAGGGGCCACCAAAGGATCATGCTCATCATACCTGAGAGGCAGAAAGCTAAAGCTCTTGAGAAGCCTATGGAGAAGGAGGTGAGAGGCTGGAGACAGACCAAACTGGCAGGCAGAGAGCTTATGCAAAGATTTCATTRCTGTGGATAAACAACAGGATTTAGCTTTTAGGAGTACTAGGATATTTTAAAAAGAAAAGGGGCAAGAGAGTAGGCAAGAAGAATTAGCAAAATACTTCAGTAAATGAGGCGAAAGACGCTGTAGGGCAAACCACGTAGATGTAATGAGAGCAKAGATGTGGTATGCATTTTGGAAGTTTAGTCAGCAGGCCTTAATATTTTGAATCCTTGGAGAAAGAGTCAAGACAAGAACCAAAGGGGATTCTGTTTTCTGGCATGAACAAATGGATGGGTGGCAGGCCATTTACAAGAAGGGAAGACTTGGGACAGGATGTTCTTATAGAGAATAATCAAATTCTGTCTTGCACATGTTTCATTGGAAAATACACTTTTCAAGTACATGTAAATCATGGGGAAAATGTGATGGGTAGAGAGCTACATTTAAGAGTCATCAGAATGTATATGTAAGATTTGATGACAATGATATTAAGCCAGTAAGACTTAAAGAATCCTTTTCAGTATATGGTTAAGATTTTGAGCGACACACTGAAATAAAAGTTAAGCGACTCCTGGAGTTGCTTCAATTATAGGATGTGGGAAAAGACGAGGTATGAGGGAGACATGATATGTAAATTGATTATTTTATTGAATTTTTTATTTGTATGGATGTTCTGCCTGCATGTCTGTCTACTGCATGCATGCCTGGTGTCCTTGGGGGTCAAATCCCCTGGGACTGGAGTTACAGATGGTTGTGAGCTGCTATGTTAGGTGTTGGGAATGGAACCTGAGTCCTCAGAAAGAGCTGTCAGTTTTCTGAACGACTGAGCTATCTATCTAATCCCTACATTGACTGTGTTTGTTTGCTTTTTAAAGTCTCACTATATAGCCCAGGCTAGCTTAGGCTCATGATTCTATTATCCTCTTGGCTCAGCTTTCCTGAGTGCTGGGAATATAAACTATACTATACCCAGAAAATGGAAATTTTGGCTCTGTGGTTACAGGGAACCATGTCAGCGCAGGACCTCAAAGACCAAGTTCTCAGCACAGAGGGACAGAGGGCAGGGAAGAGACAGACAGGAGATGGAGGCCGAGGAAAAAGGGGAAGGGGACAAGGGAGAGGGGTCAGGGGTATTTGTCCAGGAGTGGGACAAAGGACTGCTTCTGGATAGAGAGGAGACAGACGTGGCCCATAGGCAAATGGCAGTTTATAAAGGTATAAGAAGGGCTGGAGAGATGGCTCAGCTGTTAAAGGCAAGGTTCACAACCAAAAATATAAGAGAAAATCTTGTGTTAGGACGAGGTGTATAATTTTAATTGGGCAGGTTAATTAGGTGAGGCAAAGGGGGCTTTCATTGTTGGACTTCAATACTTTGATAGCTGGATCTTGGTAGTTAGTCTTAGGAGGAGGAAGAGGGCAAATACGGGAACAGACCTTGGTGGCTAGCTGTAGGAATGTAATCTAACGCTTTTTAGCAAGGGAGAGGGAATGAGGGAGAAAGGCAAAGCCTGTCAGAGCCATGCCTGTGAACTGGGTAAAGTCCCTTCGGTGGTAGATATCTGTATCTGTCTATCTGTCTGTCTGTGTGTATTTACTTTTTTATATAGTTAAAATTTCTATATTCTAAAAAGGGTTTTCAAAAATAAAATGACCCCTTTAATGATGGTTTTCATTAAAAAGTAAACCTGTACTTTCAGTTCCAAGTAAACACTATATATGAAGGCCTTAGATGGGAAGAAAGGCTGAGTACCTGGAGGCCCGTGAACTAAACAGGCAGGAGGATGGTACACATAGAGGAAATCTCTTTCAGAAAGGTATATATGACTCCTCAAAATAGGCTGCAGGGATGCTTTTCAGTTCTGGTTACTTGAGTRTAATGGGGAAAAGAGGCTATAACTATCCAACTAGGTGCTTTAGTGGTATCTATTTTGTCTACATAGCATTTCTGTAAGGTAGCTGTCATTTTCCCTGCCGAATACAAAGGAAAACCTTAGCTCAAAAGAAGTRAAATTAAGCCATTGGTAAAGTGAGAAGCCAGATCTTTGTCAACTATAATGCTTACATTTCCGCCTCTGCAGTATTCCCTGCATTATGACTGCCGAGTTGAGGGAGAGTCGGCAAACAGCGTTCTAAAAGGGGAAGAGCAGAGACTCCGGACTAGTCTCAGTCCGGTCTAGTCATCTCGTAATTTCCTCTTGGTCCCACGGTTTGAGGGAAGGATGTGTAAGGATATAGCGCTGAATCAAGATCCCCTGACTACCACTAGCACCACTGACGAGAAAGTTTTGCCTTTTAATGCAAAGCTGTTCTGGTCTCCAGCTTAATAGATGACAGGCAGATTTCCCTATTTGCTTCTGTATTTAATCTGTAGAGACATGCTGCTTAGTTAAAGAATATACAGGGACTCAGTCTCATCTAGTTTATAGGTGGAAAGTGGGTATACATTGATAACCTTTGAGAGAACTTCAGCTACTTGCTGGCACCACGTTAGAGTGCCAAACGGCATTTCATAAATGTTAGTTGCAGTGTGGGGTCTACCAAAGAACTTTCTGTTCTCAGTTATATCAAAATCCATTTGCATAATTTTATAATGTTACAGGGGAAGTCATTTGGAATTATCCTTCAAATACAGATGCATTCCTCCATAGGATATTAATAAACAAACCAATGATTGACCTCTTGTTAGTGGCACTGCCAATCTCATCTAGCAAATGGTTTAAGGATTAGGAAGCTGTCAAGGTCAGCGCTGGAGAGAGGTGTCTGAAAGCCTGAGTTTTATCACAAACATACATAGTTGGTCTCCTTGAAAGTGGCTTGCCAGTTGTCCTTTCTCGGTCAGTAAAAGAAGGTGCTAAAGTTCCTAACTGAAGCTGTCTAATGCAATGCATTTTTCCCTTAGGATCTTTGGCATGCACCTGAAATGTACATGTGTTCTTTCATTTTAGCGCACAATTAAAACCAAAAGACAAGTAATCAAGGGTTAAAATTTAATACAAATTTACTACTTAGTCTTAAGTAAAACTGATTTTCYCCCTTTTAGATTCCTAGTACAATTTGATGCCATGGTCTTGTTTGGGCTTCATGGCAATTACCTTTATCCAGATGTTTCTGCAAAGTCAGCTCAAAGGTCAACAGAGGGAAAAGAAAATATCAGCATCTGTGTTGGTTAGTTTTTTGTCCCGTGACAAAATAATCTGAGATAATCAACTTATAAGGAGGAAAGATTTATCATGGCTTACAATTTCAGTCCACAATAACTTGGGAGCACTGTCTTTTGGCCTGTGCCTAGGTAGTGTCATTGAGGGTGTGTGTAGAGAAGGCTGCCTATGAGAGAAATGGATAGGGAAAGGCTGAGGGGACACAGGGGAGAGACAGGCAGGGATTAGGGGAGATGGGAGAGACATGGAGACGAGGAATAGACAGGAAGGGATGAGGAGAGACAGGGGAGAGACTGGAAGGGCTGAGGGGAGACAGGGAGAGACAGGAAGGGCTGAGGGGAGACAGGGGAGAGACTGGAAGGGCTGAGGGGAGACAGAGGAGAGACTGGAAGGGCTGAGGGGAGACAGGGGAGAGACAGGAAGGGCGGAGGGGAGATAGAGGAGAGACAGGAAGGGCTGAGGGGAGACAGGGGAGAGACAGGAATGGATGAGGAGAGACAGGAGAGAGGCTGGAAGGGCTGAGGAGAGACAGGGGAGAGACAGGAAGGGATGAGGAGAGACAGGGGAGAGGCTGGAAGGGATGAGGAGAGACAGGGGAGAGACTGGAAGGGATGAGGAGAGACAGGGGTGAGACAGGAAGGGCTGAGGGGAGACAGGGAAGAGACAGGAAGGGATGAGGGCAGACAGAGGAGAGACAGGAAGGGATGAGGGGAGACAGAGGAGAGACAGGAAGGGCTGAGGGGAGACAGAGGAGAAACAGAAAGGGCTGAGGGGAGATAGAGGAGAGGCTGGAAGGGCTGAGGGGAGANGACAGAGGAGAGACAGGAAGGGCTGAGGGGAGACAGAGGAGAAACAGAAAGGGCTGAGGGGAGATAGAGGAGAGGCTGGAAGGGCTGAGGGGAGATAGAGGAGAGGCTGGAAGGGCTGAGGGGAGACAGAGGAGAGACAGGAAGGGATAAGGAGAGACAGGGCGAGAGACTGGAAGGGATAAGGAGAGACAGGGGAGAGACATGGAGACAGAGGAGAGACAGGAAGGGCTGAGGGGAGACAGGGGAGAGACAGGAAGGGCTGAGGGTGACAGAGGAGAGACAGGAAGGGCTGAGGGGAGTAGAGGAGAGGCTGGAAGGGCTAAGGGGAGATAGAGGAGAGGCTGGAAGGGCTGAGGGGAGACAGGGGAGAGACTGGAAGGGATGAGGAGAGATAGGGGAGAGACAGGGAGAGGGATCCAGGATGAGAAATAGAGAAACAGACTGGAGTCCCAAGATTCTTTTTAAAGCCATGCACCTCAGGGACTCCCTGCAAAGGGGCTCCATTTTTTATTATTATTAATACTTTTATTTGTTACATTTCAAATGTTATCCCCCTTCCCAGTTACCCCTCCACCAACCTCCCTCCTCTTCCCTCCCTCTCCCCTCCAGGAGGGTGCTCCTCCACCCATTCACCCACTCCTGCCTCACCCTTCTAGCATCCCCCTGCGCTGGGGCATCAAGCCTCCTTCCCTCCCTCCTATTGATGTCAGATAAGTTCCTAGGAGGTCTGGGTGGTCCAGTCAGTTGATATTGTTCTTCTTATGGGGTTGCAATCCCCTTCAGCTCCTTCAGTCCTTCCCCTAGCTCTTCGATTGTGGTCCTCAGGCTCAGTCTGATGGTTGGCTATAAGTATCTGCATCTGTATTGGTCAGGTGCTGACGGAACCTCTCAGGGAACAGCCATATCAGGCTCCTGTCAGCTAGCACTTCTTGGATCAGCAACAGTGCCTGTGTGTGGAGGGGTTGGTGACTGCAGACAGGATGGATCCCTAGGCAGGTTGGTCTCTGGACGGCCTTTCCTTCTGTCTCTGTTCCATTTTTTTGTAAAGGGGCTCCACTTAAGGGTTTCATCCCCTCCTAGGAGACCCATGGACTGCTCRCTTAGATTTAACACAGGGTCTTTTGGGGGAGATTCAAGACAGTCTCTGTTTGATCTTACATGAAGTACTCTGCTTTTCTTATATTTGACTATAATTTATGGAGTGCAATGTGATATATACTAATACATGTATAAAACACAGATTAGTCAATATTAATATATCTATCATTTGATACAACTTTTTGTGATAAGGCTTAAAATATGTTCTTTTAGAACTTTTGAAATACTAACTGTATTAAGTACTGTCATCATGCAGAAGAAAGGACCACCAAAACTCATCCTAATGAAAAGCCTGGACCCCTAACAAACATCTCCCTTCCCCACTGCACTAACTTCCCCACCACCCAGCTACTCTTCTCCTTTTTGAGTTTCACTTGTTAACATTTCCTATTCACTACCCTTTCTAGCTACACATCCTGTTTCCATTTGTTTTCCTCTTCCTTTTGCCTGCAATGTTGTTAACTAGTTGATAAGTGTGTGTGGGGAAGGGGGTGTCCAGGCTGGCCTTGAACTCACAGTCCTGCTGCCCAGCTTCCTTACTGATGGAATTACAGATATATGCTGCCATACACACCCTTCTTATTTGTCTTTTAAGGTCTCATTCCAATTTCATTTCAGAGAAGTCGATTTAAGCTGATTTAATCATTAGGTGTTCTGGGCTACTTTATCATTTTGTGCACGGAGCACTTACCACATTGAGGACAGAGGGGCTGCTAACACTTTTAAACATCTAATATGCCAGACCCCGGACAGCCTATTTTATGTCTTCCCATAAAATGTTCAAATTAATTCTATGCGATAAGTATCACTATAGCCCTATATACTGACGGACCAGAGAGTCAAAGCTAAAGTCAAACCCAAGTTCATTATTGCAGTAATGTCTTCCCCCTATTTGTTCTAACGCTAATGGCACCATTCAATTTATGTCTTTGGAAAGTCAAATAAATGTTAGAAATCCTTAATACCAAGCACAAGGCTCTACCAGGCTCTCATCTTTCAGGCCCTGCAGGATAGCCATCAGAAGGGCATTTTTCATTCTTCATTCTTTATGGACAGTTTAGATTTGGCATCTTCATTTACTTATAGAAAAACCATATTTTCATTTCTTTCAGCTGTGTGTTCCCAGGCACGAGATGGTAATTGAATGATCACATTGCCATCAAACCAGAAACACAAATGTTGACATTTGACTGTAATGTTTTCCCACTCATAGTTGCTTCAAGTAAATATCAATGACAATCCAAGTAAATGAGGTAATTATTTAAAAAGCAAATGGAGTATAGTTTTCAGTATACATATTCATGCTTTAAACTTTCCATGAGGCTAAAAATAACCTATTGAATGCTTCTTTTTCTACCCACTCTGGGACATTCTAAAATGAGAAAATTTAAATGTGCCTCTAAGAACTGTGGGGATCATGGCTTTATGTATCTTTAGAACAGTGTTAAGACTAACAATTCTAAAGTGTGGCTCAACTGCAGCCTGTTGGATGTGCAAAGTCAAGATGTACCTCAGACCAAGTGAATTAGAAACCCTGGGAATTGCTGGGCGGCGGTGGTGCACACCTTTAATCCCAGCACTAGGGAAACTGAGGCAAGTAGATATGAGTTCAGGGGCAGCCAGGGCTACACAGAGAAAACAAACAAACAAACAAACACAAAAAATTAAATTAAAAGAAAGAAAGAAACAAATAAACAAACAAACTCTTGGAGTAGAACCTGGCAGTATATTTTAACCTTCCTCTGGACAACTGTGAAACAGCCAAATCTTAGTATCGGTGAAGTAAATTAGCTGTGTCATTTGGATTCATGGACAGCTCTATAAAAAAATTAAAAATTCAATAGAAAGGGGTCTGCCATGCCTAGGGCTTGGGCTGCCTCAAGTCCACCTGCACTGTAGTATGGCCACAGGAAGGAGTCACAAGAGAAAAGCTAAACTATTGCTTGGCTGTTCTCCAGGGTCTGGATACATCTACTACAGCCATACTTGAGCAGGAGAAAAGTCATTTATTGATCTGTAAGAGCTATACGCCATTCCCTCCCAGGTAATGCGAGCTATGTGCTATGTAAGTGGCTTCCTTCCTAAGTGAAACCAGAGTCTGAAGCCTGGCATTGCATTACTACTGGAGCATGACTGTCTGTCGCCGGGGATGTAAAAGGGAGYCTAAGATTCAACTGCGAGAGGGCAGTTGTCTGGAATGTACTGCCTTTATTTCAGTTGCTTTGTTAGTAAGTGAATTTAAGGAAAACTGAGACTTGCTAGCATTTTGACATCTATGTGGACATAGTATTTTAGTAAAGAACAGGCAGAAAACTTCCTGGCATTTTGCTAGGAAAATTGAAGAAATTAAATGTTCATTTTTCACTTACATATTTTCTACAGAAACATGGTGAGAAAAATCTGTCCTCTTAATCAGAAGTTGTTATCTTTTCCAGAGAGGAGGCCAGGCTGGATAGAGAAAGTTTACTGTATGCCAGCAGGGAAGATGACTCAGAAGAATCAAGTATTTGGGGTACTTGTTCAAGACTAAAGTAAGTAAGGATTAAAAAAGAAATCGTTTTTGTTACAACCTATGGACAAATGTACTTGTTTAACTGACAGTTAATTAATTTTATTATAGTAACAAGAAGGAAAAATAGGGTCCCTACACATAAACATTTGTATAAATAAAAGCAGAATATATATATACCCATAAATACATACATACATACGTGTGAGTGTGTGTGTGAGTGTGTGTGTGAGTGTGTGTGTGTGTTCGTGCGCAGCATTGGTGTGTACAGTTCTGGGATTGAGGCAAGATCCTTACACAAGCTAAGCGAGTACTCGCCTACTGCTGGGTTACTCCTTTGCCCATTTGTTGGATCTCGTGTTCAGCATTTCAGGAAGAAAAAACGTTTTAGAGTCAGACAGATCAAGATGGAGATCACAGGTCTAATAAACACTAACTTGAGATTCTGGTCAATTCTTCTCCAATTCTCAGGTCCTCATCTGATGAATGCAGTCAATTTATAAGGCTTTAGTAGGATTTCAGAAAAATATTTGGATGTACCATGCAGAGAGTATGTGATCAAAAAACAGTAACTGAAGTATTTAAGAAGACTATTGCCTAGAGAACTTACAAGTGCCTGGGTGAGGTGAGGATTGTTACCCTTGATCTCAGCATCAATAACCAACTTTTCCTATTTCTTATTTCTCCTACATGTTAAAAAAAATCCATAAACTGCTTACTCTCTGCTACATTCTTTCTCTACAACATTTGAAAAGAGGCACCAATAAAAAAAAAACCTAAATAATCACTCAAGATAAAGTAATACATATGAGAATAACAACTTGGTAAAACCCATAAAGAATTTCTTGGCGTTTCATTTCATGTACACGAGGGAAGGAGCATTAATTTTGCTTCTTCCTTATATCTCAGCATCCAGAACAAATTATACATCGATATTACAGTGCTATGAATTTGCTTTTTCTATGTTAAAGCCCCCTGCATTTACCAGAATGTGATGCGCACTGCTTTAGCTAGGGATTCAGGGCCATAAGCCTTGTTCAGTGCAATGAGATCACTTTAATAATATTCTAATCTTGGGATGTAGTTATCAAGATGGATGATGACCATGCAGCGCTTCCTACAAACGGAAATGGCTGTTGTGCAATCTTAGAAGATATGAAAGAAAGCTTAGCACTTGAAAATGTATTTAAAGTATTTTCCTACATTCCACTGGTTTGGTTTACATACCTGCAAGCTTTGTCAGGAATCTGAGATGGAGGATGACTACTTTTCTTCTCTTCTGAGTTCCGCAGTAACACCTCCTCGGTTCTTGCTTTCTCTGCCCCAGCCTTGCCTTGATCCACACTGAGGTGGCCTTGGTCAGGGTCACACCTGTACATGAAGACTATGGCAGGCTTCTCACTGGACTCTCCTTTTGCCTCTGTGAACCAGTGATGGCGCTGGACTGGAGGGGGCGGCAGCATGTGGATGACTGTTCCGTCCAGGCCCACCAGCTTCCCCTTCTCGCGCTCTTTCTCCTTCTCTTCTTCCTCATCTGTTTTTCGGCGGCGGAAGAAGCTTTTAAAGGATATCCAGCGTTTAGGTTTTGCGTCAGCGGCTCGCCTGCTGCCTTCGGAATGCAGAACTGATTCAGCTTCTGTTGATCTGGTGGGACTGGTTGGCTTCGTCCAATTGGTAAAATGCCTCTGCAACAGGTTACTTGCATGGTAAGGGGAGGAAGTCGACCGTGGTGGGGGAAAGGGAGGCGGTGGCTCACTCTGGGCGCTGGTCACCAATTTGGAGGGAGGAGACGTCATTGGCTTTGTGGGTGGATCTTTCTGAGTTTTGGTAGTAGGGCTTTCTGTGGTTTGATGGGCCTCACCTTCCCCACTAGACTGAGATGTAAAGAGAGATTTGGGTCTGACTGGTGGGTTTTTAGGAATACTTTTTGAAGTATCTGCATCTGGAGGGACGGCATAAAGCTCTTCCACATTGCAAGCCTTAGGGCTAGATTGAGGTGCTTCTGGAGGAGTCTGTGGGGGTTGGATAGATGCCACAATCTGACATAGGACGGCACTTGCTTTCTCCCTGGTGCTGCCGCTGCTGCCCGGCACCTGAGACCCTTGTGCCCCTTCTGTTTTGCCCACAGGCTCTTGAGTGGGTCTCTGGATTTTTGCTGGGGAGCTATGGGTGGAACTGTAGCTTCTTTGTGGAGAAGACTGACTTCTGTTGAGACAATTATTAAACTCCTGCACCTTCTGTGCTACTGAGCCTCTTTTACGCTCTGTGCTGTTGGAAAACCCTTTAGCTTGGGGACAGTCTGTGAGCTTGCTGGTGGTGCTATCAGACACTTTGCTTTCAGATTCTATTTCTTCGTAAGTATGGCTTATTACACTTGCAGTTTTTTCCTTCACAGAGAGTTCTCCACTTGTTCCCAGGAAACTTTTGTAGATGGCGAGATTGTCATACGCATTTGGATTAATTACAATGGGAACTTTAATGGCGTTTTTGGAACTCCGGGCATAGGATGGCTCATCATGGATGATAATGGGAAAAGGTGGCATCCCGGCATTGTTGTAACTATTAAATTTTATTTCAGACAAATTAGGTGACTTGACAGGGATGGTTTTAGAGGAGATGTTTGTAGCCGTGGGTGAAGTGGGTGCCGATTTATGGCAGTTTTTCCTTGGAGGGACATTTGGCCCAGGTCCCCCAGTACTTAATTCTATTTTAGGGATCTTTTGTCGTGGACTGGTGCTGGAAGTCCACACTTCCTGGTATCGGATTGCACTGGATTTTTTGAGATGGGCATTTATTTGTCCTGGTGTCAATGCAGGTGATGTAACTGGAGAGTTTGGAGTAGAAGATGAGCCTTTTATCTTGGGGCGCCCCAGGTGCTCGCTGGCCATGGCTGCCGACACATCCACAACTGTATAAGGCTTACACAGCGGCTGCTCCAGATTTACCACGCGGTAGGGCTTTGTCTGTTCTTCTACTGGGACGAGGCTTATGGTGACTGCCTGGCCAGCGATATCTGTAGAAGCTTTGCTCTCTGGCTTCTCGGTTTGTACTGCAATCTTACCATCCTTCTCCTGTAAGCGGAGAGCGAGGACGGCTTTGTGCGTCTCTGGAACTTTCACCGAGCTTTTGGAAGTCAGTGATGAGTCCTTGTCCTCGCTGTTACCAGGAGGACTTTCAAAATTAGATTCAGTTTCTGCCATGTCCTTAGAATTTCCTGGGTTACCAGGAGACATCCCCCCATTACAAATCTTCTGGGACAAACTGCTGGCTGTTTCAGAACGTGACTCTTCTGTAAAGGAGGAATCTGGTGATGTGCAGTCAGATGATACTGTACTCTGAATGCTTCCTTGGCCATAGGAGACCCCAGAATTTTCCTCGTAACCATTCAGGATTTCATCATAGCTGTCGTCATAGTCTACAGCACAGATTCTCTGCAGAGACTTATTCCGTAAGGGGATAGTATTCCACTTTTTGCTCACAAAGAATCGAACRGGAGACAGGGTGTTTGCCCTGAAGTTGGCGAAGCGAGGCTGCCCTCTCATRCGAATCTCCATGGCYAACAGCTCCTCGTCGCTCTCGTCCCAGCTCTCGTGCTCCTCCTCCATGGTACTGAAAAGCACATCTTCCTCACTCTCCTCGCCGCTGGAGAACTCAGGGTAGCAGAACCTGCCCCCTTCATGACTGATGACCTCRGTGCTCCCACTTAGGAGGACGTGTTTGCCCTGGGCGTCCTTCATGCTCCCTGTCATGCAACTGGGCGGGATCTTTCTTTCCAACGATCGTTTGTAGCAATCATTTATCCTTCCTAAGAATGTTTCTCTGGAGTTTGTTTCGTTTCCTCTTTTTGGAGGGGTGGCATCCAGACCCACTATCTCCTTTAGCACTTCAGTTAGCCCGTTGTTGTTATTGGATATCTTTTTTGCGCTGTCACTATTGGCACACTGCTGCGGAATGCTGCCAAAGCCTTCAGTATCACCTTCAGAATTGTTGTTAAGTGGTTTCTGGCTCAGAGAAGTCTTGTTTTGGTTCCACCCCAGGATGACAGGCTTGTTCTCACAGTGTTCCTGGATGCTTAGCTCACCACACACACTTTGCCCATCTGCCACCATCATAGTGGGCTTCACAGCAATGGTGGGCTTTTTAGCCACAGGGGGCCGGAAGTTGCCGGTGTTCCTGACACGGTGGTTGTTACTATGATTGGCATTAGTTTTCACACTGCTGTGGGTGATGGGTGTCTTCTCAGAGTCTGGAGGAAGCTGGTGCAAGCTTTTAGGTTTAAAGCAATTCTTGCATTCGCCAGGTTTCCAAACGTGTTCAGTAAAGGTGTTACAAGCAGACATTTTTAAAAATAGAACTTTGCAGACAATGCTTTTCCTTCAGTGCATAGCAAGTGCATTTGCATCTGTGAGTTTTCCCCTCCTTATGTTGTCATAGCAGCTCCTCTAAGTACGATCAATCTGTTGGGGAGGAAGGAGAGAAAAAGAATTCTGAATGTGAAAGGCATATGAGACTTACCACTATGAATGATATGGAAAAGAACTAACTTTAATTTCTAATTTTTTTCTTCAAAGGATTGAGAACAAAGCCAATTCAGCAGGTTTATTATTTTTCTATAGTTAATCGGATTCTTGGAAACTTACTCCTAGGCAGTATCCCGGTATATGTAATTTCCGGCTTGATGTATCTATGGAAATAATAGCGTAACATTCTCTCCTGGGAAGGCCTGTGTGTGTGTGCTCTAGTGCACATGTGTGAGCTGGGTGTGCACAAGTGTGTGGTATGTAGTCAGGGGTGGGTGTGCTGTGAGGGAATCGGTGCCTTAAGCACAATGAGCTATACTCTCAACCCCCTGAGTTTGCCTTTCGTTCATCAATCTCTGCTTGAARTATCTTGGTCCCTATGAGTTCTTCCATTCACCYTTAAAATGTTAGCTGATTAACAGACTCTTCAGATCCAATGAACTAAAATAAGTCCCTCTTTTCTCTAAGTTGGTTTTTCTCCTTACATCTCACTGGACCCTATTCTGGCCAGCAGTTGAGATGCGCATCTTCTTATCCCACGCTAAGCCATCTTGGTTTCTGTTGTTGTTGCTATTCCAGGTGTGGTTCTCAGAGAAGCACACCAGCCTCACCTGGAACTTGTTAGAAATGAAGCTACTTTACGTCCAACACCAGACCAATTAAACTTGGATTTTAATCTCAGCTGAGCCCACTGCTCTACTACATTGGCAGATGTAACTGCATCACCTTCTTACTAATTACCTTGGTCAGTCTTACAATGCAGCACTTCCTAATGTTAGTATGCACGCTGGTGAATGCTGCCAGGTGGGGGAAAAAAAAAACTACATGGGGACACTCTAGGCTTTCCCTAAGCCAAATGCTAGAGAAGAATAACACATCTGAATTTTAAACACGGTATTGGAAGCTGTAAGACTAGATCTGTGCCTCTTAGCACCTCCTCCTCTTCTTGACAATCAACGCTTGCTGTACTRTCCAACTGGGCTAATTGTTTCTTCTTGGATTACAGAAGCCCTGTTTCCACAAACAAGGGCCTCCCTCCCTTGCTGTGTGTATGTATATGTACGCATTTGTGTTGAGTGTGTGCACATGTGCATGTGGACGCCAGAGGGTGGCACTGGATGTCTTTCTCAGCTCTTCTCCACCTTGTATTTTGAGATGGGGTCTTGAGCTCATCAATGTGGCTATG
>BDUI01005942.1:59101-101938 GCA_002335545.1 Apodemus speciosus
CCATCTCGCCAGCCTTCCCCCTAAATGATTTTAAAAGGTGGAATCTATGGAAGAATAATGTAATTCAAATTTAAGAATCTCAGAAATGAGGTTATTAATATTAAACCCAAGAAAAAAAATAGAAATAAAAGAGAAATATTTCAGAAATGAGCCACAGCATAAAGAACTCAAGCCAATCAGTGCAGCACGTGATTCCGTAGAGTTACAGAACTTAGAGACCAGAAAGAAAGGACCGGTCAGGCCTGCACTGTAGCTCAGTGGGTAGTGCTTCAGGTTCCATCCGGCACTAAAGGAAAAGACCAGGATGTGAAGGCAGTCAGGCAGACRGGCAGACAAAATACAGGCCAAGAAGACCCAGAGTACACGCAACGGGCCCACAGAGAATGCCAACACAAGCAAGCAGAATAAATATGAAACTATAATTCAGTAAGCCTYGCTACTGGAGTAAAATCCACAACTCTGGTGTATAAGGGCATGGATCACACTGTCACTGGAATTTGACTTTGGGATTTTTGCCCAAAGGAAGAATTTTTTTTTTTAATCTAAAACACTCTGAGAATTAAGACTTTTAAATCTGCTCATACTGATGGGCAGACATTTGTCAGCATACAGATATTCTTAGAGTACTGTACTCACTAGCCCTTCTTTGATATTCTACAGAGTTGGAATTAGATAGCCAGAATAACCAGAGGGACAGAAATTTAAGTGTTGATGATAACCAGTAATTATAGAAAACAGCAATACTTCATGTAAATGTATAACTTTGTGGATCTAGGTATTGCTTTTTGGAGATAACCTGAAAATGATCAAAGGTTGAGCTTTTCTGTAATTGTGCTTTTGTAAATGTTAAGAAATTCCAGTTTACTAAGTCTGTTAAAATTAACTGAACTTGCTGTACTAATGTTTCTGGCATATATAGGGCAGTGCAGTTAGGAAGGCATCTTCTGTAGGTGGACTTCACACAGTTAATGTGACTTTTCTGTTGTCAGCATGTTGTCAGGAGGTTCCGATGGTGTGATTGTACTCTATGACCTTGAGAACGCCAGCAGACAGCCCTATTACACATGTAAAGCAGTGTGTTCCGTTGGCAGGTGTGTATTTGAAAGGGTAACTCATGAATATGTAAACAGTTCAGTATCGTTTGCTTCAAATGGAAACAGTGAACGTAGCAGTTGTATGCTTGGTGTAAACAAAACTTCAGTTGACATGGATATCCCTTGATCCTTTCTTGAAAACTATGAAATTCAATATATTTCTTGTCATGTGACGTTCTCCAAACAGCTTTTGTATCAGCTTTCAAATGAATTTTTTAAAAAGCTTTTGTGTCATTTTATTCTGTACCTACGGAGCATATCTCAGTACCTATGGTTTTAAGACCACTTAGTATAAGGTTCATGTATGAATCTTACAGCTAATTATAAATGCAAACAACGTTTTCAACTGTTGTTAATGGGGAAAAGATTAAAACCAGGGTGTAGTAAATATGCAGGCACTCCTCTCACCACACATGCACATGTCCCTCTGTCTGCCTGTCTGTCTGCTCACTCAAAGAAGCTCAATTGAAGCCCAGCAATGATGGCACATGCTCAGTGCCTTTAAACCAGTACCTGGGAGGCAGAGGCAGGCAGATAGCCAACACACACACACACACACACACACACACACACACACACACACACACNACACACACACACACACACACACACACACACACACACACACACACACACCCCTACCTGACTGCCCTGACTTCTCTGGCTATTTGGTAGTTTCCTTTTTTCCTAAGAGTCATCTGAAGCTCTTTGCCATCCGTGTCTGTCTGATCTGTTCTTACGCCAGCTTTGCCTTAGCCAGTGTGCTGTCACAGGGAGAGGCTCACAGAGCTGTATGTTCCCAGGGCGCTGCCAAGGGCCCTAGGTTCTGATTTATAATTGGGTACTTACACACTATTCATTTTAGAAAGTTTTGAAAATCTCTGTTGAGACTGGCTTATTTTGTTTTAGAGGTAATTTTACTGGTTTCATCATGCTTCTGTGATAAATATTTTTAAAGCATGTTGAAAGCTGTAAAAAGTACTGTGTAAATCAAAAGGAATATAGTTAAAGAAAACGTTCAGAGTCGGCTAGATGGCTCAGTGAATAAAGGCATTTTTTTACCACGCCTGGTGACCTTAATGCTGTCCCTGAGACCCACATAATAGAAGGAGAGAACTGGCTCTCATGAGTTGTTTTCTGGACTTTGCATGCAGGCCATGCACACACAAACACACACAGAGAGAGAGACACACACACATGTAATTAAAAATTAAGACTATTACCTACTCAGATACTCTAGGATGGCTGAGCACAGTGGCGCATGCCTTTAGTCCCAACACTTGGGAGGCAGAAGCAAGGAATTTGAGGCCAGCCTGGTCATCTTAGTGAGTTCCAAGACAGCTCGGACTATGTAGAGAGGACCCTGTCTCCAAATGAACAAACAAAAAGCCAAACAACTACAACAAAACTGAAGAAGCAGAACAAAATACTCTACGACACCTTTTTGTAGAATATTATTTCATTGTTTGACAATGTCATATTGTATGTAGTGTATCTTAATCGTATCTACCTGCCACTCCCCCAGGACCCCCTCAACATGACCGCCTCCCAACTTTATGTTTTCTTTGTTTGTAGCTCATTGAGTCCAGGGAGTGCTGAAGGCATGCTCATGGATCAAAGTCATCCATCAGTTAGCTCCTGGGCTAGGAGTGGAGCCTCGTGAGCTCCTCCTCCATCCCTGCTGCAGTGTGGACCGGCTTGATCCTGTGCAAGCCTTAGGCAGATAATCACGGCTGCTGTGACTTCATGCAGCAGCCATGCTGTCCCGAAGATGACATTTGACAGCGCGCCTCCCTGTCTTCCTCCCCATCCTATCTACCCCTCACAGCACTGAGCACTAACAGTTCTTAAGCTCAGCACTTCAGCCTGTTCTGAGTCTTTGCTGTAGCTACTGCCCTGCAGAAAGAAGCTTCTCTGAGCCTGAGGGCAGCCGGGCTGTCGGTATAAACAGAAACATTTACGAGGCAACTTACACCATGTCCATTTAGCGAAACAATTCTAGTAGGTTATCTGCCCAGAGCCTGTGAGCTCCCTCACGGCGAGCTCTTGAAGAGCTCTACAGTGAGTAGTAGGCACAGGTGTCTTTTTGAGAAGCATGCCTCAAAGCCCAGCTTGCCACTGACCACCACCCTGCCTGGCAGGCTGGCATTGTAGCATGCAGCGTCCGTACCTGGGCAGTACCACTGATGCGTTTCTCTCCTGGGGGCCTGCATAGCAGTTCCAGGGGAGCTGGCTGGCTGGGCGGATGCTTGCAGGTCAGGACCAGCTTGATTTCTCCAGGTCCTGCAACCAAGGTGTCCTGTGTCTTCAGCAAAGATGCCTTACCATCTAATTACTGGTGGGCGACCAAGATTAATACAGTGGCCTAGGGCTCCCCAGAGATGCAACTCAGTGTGGCTCCTGCTTTTTAGGAGGTTTGAGCCATTTACACACTTTCTACCCCAATCAAAAAGACAAACAAAGGAAATTAAATTCTAAAGTACTGGCCATGAACTCACAGAGATCTGCCTGCCTCTGCTTCCTAGGTGCTGGGATTAAAGGTTTGTGGCACTACACCCAGCTTTAATTTAATAATTTTAAAAATCTGATATCTGATATTAAAATTTAGCATAAGTTTATTAAATAATGAAAATTTTATATATTTTATATGTTTGACATATGTGTTTGTGTGAATATATATACATATGTTACTTTATGATCTGGTAAGGTTTTTGGTATATAATATAAGTAAGTTGTTAGTGTGTCTCTATTTTATTATATTATGACTTTTATTCCTAGATTCAAAGTCTTAAAAGTATGACATTGAATTTCAAAATGGGTATATTCACAATATCATTTCAAAAAATAATTTTAATAAAATTCATGTTATTGTAGCTTAGGCAACTTAGTAATACTTATTGTAGGCATACTTAGTTTCTTTGTTCTTGAGTATTAATAAGATTTTACTACCAAAATTTTTACTAAATATATCTAAAAATAACACATTGTGTCCTGTCTCAAAATTTAAATTTAAAATATAAATGAGCTTTTGTTTGTATTTCTACAGTAAGAATTGGCTTTATTTAAAACAACTCATCAGAAAATCTGTGTTGAAACCAAGACTCTGTGGAGCATATCAGAGTCGTTGTAACTTATTTCAAGTAGAAGTTTATTGGGGTGTGCTTGTATCTCATGCATTGTGGAGAAAGTAAGAGAATGAAGTTTACTCAATGAGCAGAAAGAAACAAGTGCTAGAACAGGGAACATCCCGAGGTCGCGTGACAGAAATGATGCCATTTGCACTTTGATATGTGTCACCAGCATAGGCCCAGCCCCACAGCCCTGACTATTGCCCACTCTCCTTGGGATTTCATACATACCTGGAGATTTGGCATTCCAAACAGATCAATAAAGCTCAGCACACCGCTTTGCCCTGGGCACCAAGGGCAAGGAAAAGACAATTTCTAGAGTCTTTCCCTTTGTATAGCAGAAAGTAGGTATTTGCTCTCAACAAAACAGAGGCTCCCTGCAACCGGGACGAGTTTGAATTCTTAGCTGAAAAGAAAAAAGGAGCTTATGAACTGCTGTCCACACACTTAACTGTCTTCACCCAACTGTGGCCATGTGTGGGGCATCCACAGTGTTCTGATGATGAGAACTGAGGCAGGGAAATCCCACACCAGGACTGAAAACCACCGCTACCTCCATGATGAAGGAAATCCACTGTAGTTGGCCACACACACGCCATCCCCCCCCAACACACACACACACACACACACACACACACACACACACACGCACGCACACACACACACTCTGAATGCAATACAGGGGCGAGCATGCCCCACATGGTGTGCCTCAGGAGAAGGCAAGCCTCCACATCTTGAGGTGGGAACCAAATCTAGAGATGCCTAGACATCCTCTCTTCCCTTCAGAGCAGCTAGGACAAGGATGTGTGATGTTACCGGAGCAATCCATCTCTTCCTCCCTGAGCCCGCTTTTTCATAATAATACATTCGAAACTCACCCAAGATTTGAAAACTCTAAATCTTGATTGCTGTTTTGTAGAAGCCATCCTGATGTTCACAAATACAGCGTGGAGACTGTTCAGTGGTATCCTCATGACACTGGCATGTTCACATCCAGCTCATTTGATAAAACTCTGAAAATATGGGACACAAACACATTGCAGGTAAGAACCTTTTCAAATTGCTATGTAGGATAATGGAAAATCGAGTCTCCAGCTGTATTGGATGGTCTTTTGCTAAGATGTTCTGACTGTCAGATATGAAAACAGTATTAAGGAGAGTTCACTAACTTCTGATTAGGTCTGTAACAATGAGCAAATGCCAAAGAACCCTGCCTCTCTGTGCCCTTGTCTGAAATGAGGGCAACATGGTACCTTCTAGAATGGTGCCATCTATTCTAGATGGCTTATTTACCAGCATACATAAAATAATCTATCACAATGCCTAGTACATAATCAACACACAAAACCTTAGCACACACCTTTGTTATTTGAAAACTCTGAGCTAAAGAGTAGAATTAGACTTCTTCCCTCTTGATCTAAAAGTTTGCAGGAAAAGAAAGTGTTTAAAGTAGAGTAAAAATATAGATAGCGGAGATGAGAATTATATGGTAATTAGTGAAATTTTTCAGTACTACTCTTTTCTCTCAGCTTTCTATCTAAGTACCTGTAAAGCCTTTCTATAGGAATGTGACATTGCTCAGACTTGTTTCCTCTCTTCCTGTGTTCTGTGCCAACCAGGATTATATTCAAGACCCTTTCTCAAAAAAAAAAAAAAAAAAGCCAACAAAACAAAACAAAACCCAACATATGTGGTAAAGTTTAAATGTGTGTCATGGACCACAGTGGGGTATCTTAAGGTCCAATCAATCCTCCATTTGCAAAACTAGCAAAGTTCTCTTTAAAGGGTTTGAAAAGCTGCTAAGAAGTCTAGAACCCTATAGGCTGGTTTTCAGAGGACAGAAAGATCTAGAAAATAACTTCAACTTCATAAATGTTGCACTCTTGTCATTTTTATGTGCAGCAAGAGATGGAGAAGGGAGGACTTAGATAGCTTTTAAGACACAGAGTAGCGGTGGGTCATAGTCTACATGCCCATCATTCTAGCATTTGGGAGGCTAAGGTGGGAGAGTCATGCGTTTGAAGCCAGCCTGTACTTCTTGTGAGTTCAGGCCCAGCCTGGGCTATAGAGCAAGACCCTGTCTCAGAGCAGCAGCAACACCACACACACACACACACACACACACACACACACACACACACACACACACACACACGAGAATAGTTCCTGGTTCTGGAATGGGAATTAGATAGTTTATTATGATCAAAGGGTTTTCGAGAAAAGTATCTGGAAATAGTCCAGGGACTGGTCTATTTGAATCTGATTCTGGAGTGAGCACACACTGAAAGTAGAGGTTTGTGAGTTAGTAACATTCAGCTGCAGAGAAGAAGCTTACACAGAACAAAACGCTAAGAATGACCAGGGTATAGCACAAAAGAACTGGCAACAAACCCTATGAAGTAACAGAAAGGAAAAAGACTGTTTCAAGGACAGTGGGGTGAACAGCTGTATTGGTCAGCTTCCAAGCTGACAAACCAGATAGAATAGCGAGGCTGTCAGTGACAGTGAAAGAGTAGTGTTAAGAAGAATAATGAAACAAAACCAAGATTGCGGTGAGTTAAGAAATGGTAAGTGGGCTAGAGAGATGGCTCAGTGATTAAGAGCACTGGCTGCTGTTTCAGAGGGCAATTCCGGGTTCAGTTCCCAGCACCCATAATGGTACTGTAGACTGTAAGGGTAATTCCAGGGGGTCTGGCACCCTCACACAGACATGAATGCAGGCAAAACACCAATACACAGAAAATTAAATGAAATTATTTTAAAAAGAAGCAGTGATTAAAGATTGCTAAAATTGATGTGAAGGAGAGGACAGAAAGTTGAGGGGTGCTATTTATTTTGTCTTGGGGATAGATATTAAGATGAAGAGGAGTTAGCTTTCAGTGCTGCTGGGAATGAGCTAGAAAGGACAGTAGTTAGAGATAATCCTTAGGTAACCTGTGGATTGAAGCTGGCCACAGTGTGGAGGGGATCTGAACACAAGCAGAGGGATTACTTGTGAAATGGGCAAGGACTGTTTTTCCATGATGGAAATGAAGAGCAGAAAGTGTAAGAAAAAATGCCTGGCCACATAAGGGATTGGAAGATTGCTGATTCAGCGGCTTTTGTTTTCTCTTTGAACTAGAAGATCTGATCATCTGTTTGACTGAGTAAGGATGTTTGTGACAGTGGAGAGAGCTAGAAATACTGCAGGATATTGCAGACAACCAGTTAGTGGGACTCTGCCCTGTGGGCTGGCAGTCCTTACTAAAGTCTACCTGCAGTGAGTGCTCTTCTAATGAGGCCAGTCTGCTAACTGCAGGGTTTCACTGATTAAAGCAGAGACTGACCTAGAGTAAGCTGTGGGCAAGTCTCAGGATCTCCTGTAAATAAAGTAATATTAAGAATACAGACATTGGGGCTGGAGAGATGACTCATCAGTTAAGAGCACCAACTGCTTTCCCAGAGGTCCTGAGTTAATTCCTACATGGGAATAGCAACCACATGGTGGCTCACAACCATTTGTAATGGGATCCAGTGCCCTCTTCTGTTATGTCTGAAGACAGTGTACTCCAAGGAAGGAAGGGAGGGAGGGAAGAATACAGGCATCTTCATTAGTTGCTAGTGGCTGCTCTGACACTACATACCAGACTGTTACTGTCTTTGCTCATTGACACTGCAGAAAAAGCTTGCCAGCCTTCTTGTACATCGGTGTGGCAGGAGATTCAAAGAGGGTCTTTTATGGCTTTGGGGTAGAGGTCTTTACAAAGAGGATAGCAACAGACAAAGCATGTATTGGATGTGTTGGACTTTACAGTCCCGAGCTGGAGAGGAAAAGTGGACAGGAGGGAATGCTAGGGATGTGGGGGCCTGTTCCAGAGTTCTAGGGTAGTTGGTGAAGAAAGCCAAAAGGAGATGATGTGGTTACAGATAGCTGTCATGTATGATGTCAGGGGCGCGTGATTGGCATCATGGGATGAAAACTGAGGCAGGTGGCTCTGAGAGACAGAGCTGGCTAGCTCATTGATGGATTGTTAGCCTGCTAGAGAGGAATGGTGAGCCAGAGGCTTGCTTGGCTTGCCTTAACTTGTGGGATTTGTCATGTTTTAGTGGATAAATTGCTATCAGTCAATCAAGAATATATTTAAGATATGGGAAGGAGAATTCTTGCTTTGGTTTTACATGTTTTTTGTTTTTGTTTGGTATTTTTGTTTTTGTTTGTTTGTTTTTAATTAACAGGCTGCAGATGTGTTTAATTTTGAGGAAACAGTTTACAGCCATCACATGTCCCCAGCAGCCACCAAGCACTGTCTGGTAGCCGGTGAGTGTGCATCTTTCTGCCTGTCAGCATATAGAAAACTCTCCATCTTAGACAGTTACGTTAACTGAGAAAACCTTCAGCCCAGGTAAAGATGACTTTAAACACTATATCCTAGTGTAGGTCGGGAACATGCTAACATTAGGCCTGGATTCAAAGGCTGTGAGCGTTACCAGTTCTCGCTCCCCTTCTTTTTTCCTTTTGCTTTGCTCTTCAGAACCCCTGTGTCTATTCTCTGACGAGTCCTTTTAAATCACTAATCTTTCAGGTATTTTTATATGAACAGAATGTGGCAACTTGGCCTGGTGAGGTTCCTCAGTGGGTAGGGCATTTGCTGCCAAGCTTGGAACCTAAAATGTGATCCTAGGAGCGCACATGGAAGGACAGACTGACTACAGCAGGTTGTCCTTTGATCTTAGCACATCCTATCTCTCCCTCTCCCTCTCCCTGTCTGTCTCCCTCTCCCTCCTTCCTCCTCTCTCTCTCTCTCTCTCTCTCTCTCTTTCTCTCTCTCTCTCTCACACACACACACACACACACACACACACACTACATAAATGTATTTTTTTAATTTGATAATTTTTCTTGTTCAACACGTAAAAGGAAAACTTCTTTCTCTTTAACATTGTTATTGAACGCAAATAAGTTTTTATATGAATCCTGCAATAACAACAACACATTCATATATAAAGAAGGAAACTTGTTAACCTAATATTAGGTGTGTGGCCCCAAGACTCCATTATTCCTGGGTACTGCATGAGCCACCTGGCCTGAGCTTTCATCCCATGGGGGACACCAAGCAGCTGGTGCTTCTCTAAGAGCCAGACACTAACAGACAGACCTCAAGATATGGTCAGCCTGGGCCGGCTACAGGACGCTGTTTCTATCCGTTAGAAATGGGATAGCGATAGCATTAACTTGGGGACACTGCTGCTGAACTCGAGTGGCTTCATGTGATGACATGGCAAAGAACAACACACGCCCTGGGATGCTGGTGGACGCTGCCCTGTGACACTCCGCAGCAGTTACCCCTCGGTGTCTCTGCACACCCTACACCCGCGCAGCCTGCCTRCCTGTTCTCAGAACAGTAAGACGAGAGCAGGCAGTGGAGCCCGGGTCTGCTGTGAGCGAAGTGCAGACACAGGTCCATTTCTCAGTCACAACCAGGAGAGACAGACGCTTGAGATGTTTGTAGATGTGTTATGGCATGCCTTGTCTATTTCTGTGGAGGTAGACTGAAAAGGACGTGATTCTTAGTGGTAATTTGCTGAGATCTTTCTTATAATGTATAATAAATATTATATAAAAACTTTTTTTTTCTTTAACAGTTGGAACTAGAGGACCCAAGGTACAACTTTGTGACTTAAAGTCTGGATCCTGCTCTCACATTCTACAGGGTATTTTTTCTTTTGTTAAATATGGAACAACTACTACTCTGAGGAAACTGTTCAGTAAGAAGAAACACTATTAACAATACGTTCTTTGTGAATGACATGACTGGTGCATTCTGTCCTAGTTGTTAAGTCAGCAGAGAAATAAAGGTCCTTCTGTGCATTATCCTTGTGAAACTGAGCTGTGGAGACATTTCTATGAACAATGACTGCAAGGGGAACTCAGAGGATATGGGAAATAGAAAATGCAGCTCAGAACCTTGGCTGTTTCCACGTGAAAACCATTAAATGAGGAAAGAGACTTACGTCATGAAAAATGTCTGGTGACTACTGATTGATAATGTGGCTAATGAGGAAGCTTTGTTCTTAATGCTTAATTTTCTCCCCAGTACAGATATTTTAGAAAAAGGTGATAAAGTGATACTCTGGAGAAGTACATTAATGTAAATAACTTCATTAATTTTTATCCATATTATTTCATCTAATTCTAAACAATGAAATGTTGGAATGTAACTCAGAAATGCACATTTTTATCTATCTCCGAGAAACATAATAAATATACCAGAAAAACTTGATGGAATGAATAGACTTTTTTTTTAAGGTTCATTTAGTAACTTAATGTGTCTGAGTGTTTCCCTGCATGCATGCATGCATGCATGCATACCACGAGTGAGCCTGGTGCCCTCAGCGGTCAGAGGAGGGGTCAGCTTCCCTGGGACTGGAGTCAGAGTTTTGAGGTGCCTTGTATTGCTGGGAATCAACCCCCAGTCCTCTTCAGGAAAAGGGCTCTTAACCATTGCCCAGCTCTGCTGCAGCCCAGTGGGCAGCACTTTTGATAT
Source organism: Apodemus speciosus (assembly GCA_002335545.1). Lineage (NCBI taxonomy): Eukaryota > Metazoa > Chordata > Mammalia > Rodentia > Muridae > Apodemus > Apodemus speciosus. The sequence continues at coordinate 69,848 of BDUI01005942.1, forward strand.
CATCATCAGTAATTTAAGTTGATTAAAACGTTGGGCAGATAAAATGTCTGATGTGAATAGTTCCGTTAGGTAAAACTCTGAATTCATCATCTCAGTTTTTTAAAAACAGCTGTTAACATGCTTTTTTCAGTCAAGAGCTCTTTCTTCTTTCTGAAACCATGAAATATTTTTATTTCTTTAAAATAACTTAATTTTTATTGCCATGTATTTCTGTTATAGAGATAGACACTTCAGTGATGTGGACTGATTTATCCAAAGTAGTAATTGTATTTTTTCCAAAGCAGAAGCCACTCAGTCCTTTTACATTAAAAGTCCTCGATTAAAAATTTCCCAGAAACCTCACATCAGTCTTTAAACAAAGACACTGCAAGTTCAAGATGTGATCACATCTGTTCACTATTATTTATGCTTGCTGTTTTCTGAGTCAGGCAAAATTGTTGCCTTCTTACTCTTTTTTTTTTTTTTAATATTTTATTCACTTGTATTTGCAGGGCACAGACAGGAAATATTGGCAGTTTCCTGGTCACCACGCTCTGACTATATCTTGGCAACAGCAAGGTAAGGTGCAATTTATTTGGTTTTACTCTTAATATTAGTTACTAGGAGCAATTTGAGAGATCACATTTTCATAAGATACAGATTTTGTCATATATAGTTAGTACCTGAAAATGAAACATTAAGTAACAAATTTCAATTCATATCAGCCAAGAAAATAGCCTTTGCACTTTATGTGTGCAGGCGCACATGTATGAGTGTGCAAGCCAGGGGTTGACACTGGGGTGGTCGTCCTGACTGGATTAATAAGAAGCTCTCGACTGAGCGAGCGTCCAGCTCATGGGTTCAGGTAGGCGGGCTGGCTTGTTTTCCTCTCCCCAGCTCTGGGATTCCAGAAGCACACGGCTGCAGTTGGCTTTGCAGCGAGCCTACACTCACGTCCTTCCCGTCACGCTGCAGGCTTCACTGTGAACTGTCTGCAGTGCCTTCCTTTGCCTGATATCCATCCTGAAGCATTCACAGTTCAGAACCCAGAGAAAGCAAGAGACTCTCGTGACATGAATCAGCTCACACGGGTAGTGACACAATTGTGTTGTTTTCCTATGTGGAAGTATAACACTACACACTTAAGAGCAGTTTCTTTAACCCAGAATTTTTGCTCTGATATAAAGTACCCATCTATCCATTGACTGAGTTTGTTAGTATTTAATGGCCAGTACCTGTTCCAAGTATTGTACCAGAGACACAGCTTGATAGCAACTTCAGAAAGCAGACAGTCTAAAGAAGGAAAGATCACTGCCTACGGAACATCCGAAATCACTTAGTAGACCTTCAGTAACTAGTACCAGAAGAGAGCAGGACTACTTGCCCTAGGTGGGGTTGGACATTGTGTGTGTGTGTGCGTGTGTGCGTGTATGTGTGTGTGTGTGTGTGTGTATTGGAGGTGAGTTTGTAACGGTTCGGAGCGATAGGCTATGGGAGAATAGCTAGTTACAGAACATAGGGCTGCTGGACAGCTGTGCTCGGTTCAAGAAACAGACTACAGCTGCACCCGGCCACAGAAATCTAAGCATCATATGACACAGACAAAGATTTGTGGTGTATAAAGGAAAGTACCTCAGCATATAGAAGCTGTGGAAGCCATGCTAAAAGGAAGGGAAATCACATACACAAAAAACTGGGGGGACAGTGACCCGAGGAGGCACATGGCAGCTGACGGTAGCTATCCACGGCAGCTAGGTCAGGCAGGCTGTCGGGAAGGTGCTCGCTGCCGGGCCTGCCGGGGACGAGGGGGCAAGCTCACCTACATTGTCCTCTGATATTTTCCTTACCCTTGTACACACATGCACATGCAYGCACCCAAACACACATGTGCACATGTAAATACATGTAAAATAGTTTTAAAAGAATATTATATTATATTTAAAAGAATATTATTATAGTCTTTATAAAGACAGGATGGATGAGTGGGTCTGACTGGGAACACATGTCATTATCAGGCGATTTTTAGAGGAGAAATTGACACATGTTCTGTCTGTTCCTTTGTTGTTTTACTTGAAAGAAAATGAAGTGTCTAGCTTCTAGAAGATAGTAAATGTAGTTTTTAGCAAAGACTAATCTGACCACAAAAAGCAAATGAAAATAGTCTTCATTATGTACCTTATTTTCAAACCTCTATAAAAAACAAGAAACCCCAAATTGATGCTAAATAAATGTTTAAACAATGATATTCCTTAACTGCTTGATTATTTAGATAGCCATTGAGAAATATCAAAAAGTATGTCGTAATTAGTGTCATGGGACTCTGGAGAAAAGCAGAATTTTGTCATTGTAATCTGATAAGAAAGTTTACCTCTCTTTGCTATTGTTCTACTATTTTGTGTACTGGTGAGTGGTGAGTATTGAATATTTGTTGAAAATAACACAGTACAATTGTCGGAATATATTTGTGCAAATAGAGTGAAATCTCTGTGGTCAAGAGTGGAGTTCTTCTCCAAGCTTCATATGTCAATATGCGACTATTTTCCCTCCCCAGTGCTGACAGTAGAGTAAAGTTGTGGGATGTGAGGAGAGCATCCGGATGCTTGCTTACTCTTGACCAGCATAATGGGAAAAGGTCTCAAGCTGTTGAATCAGGTAATGAAGACCATATGAAGATAGAAATACAGTGGTGCTTCTTATGGTGGGCTTTCTTTTCACTGAAACCAAATAATAAATATATATATTGACAAATTAAAAACTGATTTTTATAAATGGCTTTCATTGTCAATCAGTTTGTAAATCAAATGTAATTGTGGCTTGCTTTCTCCCAAGATACAAATAACTGGAGACTGCTTTTTTCTCTCCAAAGTTGCAAAAATAGCTTCTTGTGTAACTTGGTTTGCAAATATTTTTCCTTTAAAGCCAACTATGCAAATTCTATATTACACAGAAAACTACAATAGATTAAAGAAATAGTGATGTTTTGTGCTTTTATGTCACCATAAAAACTGCAGGTTGTGATCAGTGGAGTTAGGTGCGGTCCATGTGACTGCAGCTCGACTGTGTCTAAGGGATTTGATTCCCGGGCAGCAGCATGCACTCACTCTGGACCAGAAGTGTGTTGGGACACAGCGGGAGCTCCCTCTGCTTTCTTTCCTAGTGATGGGATTCCAGGCAGGCGCTGCCATTACAGATCTTCAATTTGTCAAATGATTTCTAGTCTGGAGTGAACTATAGAGGAGTCAAAAGGTGTTTAAAGTTCTGGTATTGAACTGTACATTTAGTTGAATTTAATAGTACCATTTACTTACTGAGAAAAGTTATACTTAGCAGGTTTCTTTGCCTCTCCTTTTCCTCTGTGTCCGTGGTTCTTTTAATGCCGCTTACTGTGTTCACACAATCTAAAGGTTGGTTAATTTAAGTATGTCCCAGCTACAGTTTAAATCATTTACTAATTATTCTTTAATGTGTTTAGATATATGCTCAATACAGAAAAACATAAACCAAATGTGTTTTCACTGCAGCAAACACTGCTCACAATGGGAAAGTTAACGGCTTATGTTTTACGAGCGATGGGCTTCACCTGCTCACCATTGGCACAGACAACCGGATGCGGCTCTGGAACAGCTCCAGCGGGGACAACACACTGGTAAGAGACTTTGAAGGGTCTCTCAGTGAGTGGATTTGTGGTGTACGCTTGGTACTTTGCTATGGATGTGACTCTCTTTCTTGCCTTTGAATCACAGCTGTTAATATATTTTAGAAAGATGCTTTAGATGTGAACGACTAATTTTCAAGTCAAGGCAAGCCACCCGACCCGGCACACCCCACTCTTGCTATGGCACTGGTGAAGTGGAAGTGTATGTACCTGATGCTTCTAATTAAAAGATTGAAAACTTCTAATACAGATAAAGTTATCAACAGCCAAATTTTACATTTAAAATTAATCATATCCTTTATTGTTAAAACCCATCGATTCTAGCTGTTAATTTTCTTTAAAAATTCTTGAGAGGGTCACTCTGATTTCTTATATAAATACTAGTGTTTCARTGCTATATGGAGTCGTTTTGTGTCTGTGGTGATGACCTCAGACTCAGAGGCTTGTGCCTGCTCGGCAGACACTCTGCCACTTAGCCGCACACCCCAGCCTCCCGACAATCGGTGTCGAGTGGCTTTCTGTCTGTCTTGGTAGATCCTCGGGCGTTGGCTTCGTGCTTCAGACTCCTCCTCCTTGTGTTGTCACGTCCTCAATCAGACTTCTCCTTTCTCTTGATCTCCTTTCAATAAGTATGTAGTCAACGTTTACTTATTTGCCAAGCAATAATTATACAGCAATAGACAAAGCATAGGAAAACCTGCCTTATGTTAGGAAGCTTCCATTCTAGGAAGGATTTAAAAATAAAAGTCAGTCAGTGGCTGAGCATAAAGTAAAACCATGGAGCAAGGAAGAGCCTGGTGTATGTCTATACTCAGGTGAATTTCAGGGTCAAAGTTGGGCTACCTAGTGGGTTCAGAGCCAGTCTGGGCTACCTAGCAAGACCCTATCTCAGGAAGAACTCAGTAAAAGAAAAGATAAATAGGAAGGTAGAGAGCTTGGGTTTCATAGGGCGTCACGAAAGGCTTAATTGAGAAGTTGACATTTGACCTAGAAGAAGAGTTAACCAATCAGCTACTTGAGAGTTAGTCTAGGGAAGTAAAGGAAAAGCGTTCAAAGACTGATGTGGTAGCATCATGGGCACTCTAGGGACAACTGGGAGCTCTTGTGTTGAAATCCACAAACAGTAACAGGAAGCACAGGATACCCAAGCCCCTGAGCCTTGGGGGCCTGTGTGAGCCCTAGGAGAGGGACAGCGAGTAAAGGTCTTTCAGTAGAGAAGTGGCAGGATCACACTGTGTCCAAGCTTAATGTGACGAATGCAGATGGTACTGAAAATGTGTCCGTGGTTAAAATGGCTTTATTCTATTCTTGCCTCTTTAAAGATGGTGCTCCTGCTCTAGGGGTTTGCTAGTAAGTCCATATATAGAATAGTGAGTTCAGAGTGGATCACGGGACTTTTAATAGACATTCTCAAAGTAAGTTATTCATAAAAAGAGAGCAGTGCTGAGAAACTATCCTGCAAAAGACACTTGAAGAGGCATGAGACATTGATCCCAGAAAAGTAAACTCTGCCTTCATATTTGTAAAGGTCTCATCAAATCAGAAACCAGATTCCACTCCTACCATTTAGTAATGCTGAGAGTATTGGGTGATTTCCTTAATACTATTTTCAGTTTTGTACACTCTCATGATTTTGTAAATCATCGATATTGTCTACCTAAAAAAGAATTACAAAGTTTAAAAAGTAAGCTACCAAATAGAGGGCAGAGTGTAAGTGGTAATTTGTTTTTGCCTTATGTAAATATGTGTACGTACACATTTCCATTTCTTTAATTACAAATTATATACATATATTGTACTACATATTAAGCTTTGTAAAGCCTAATTTTTTACCTTTTAGATAACTATACATAGAAATAGAATTTTTTAAGTTTCCTCCTCACACAACCATTAATGGATCCTTATGATCCTTTGTGATGCAATCCTCCCATTGTTTGTACACTGAAATTTGGAGACCAGGCCTTAAAGTTTAGAGCAAATTCCTTCAGGGAAAGTTCACAAGGAGACAGGCTTAGCAACAGCAACAACAACAGGAGAATTCAGAGTAGGTACTGGCGCTGCTCCGTTATCGCCTCCGCTGTCGGATTGTCGGAGAACTGAGCCTCCACTGTCGGATTGTCGGGGAACTGAGCCTCTGATCATTGGCACCACTGTTAAGCCAGCACAGTGCTTTAATTTCTCTGTGGTTTCTTTTTCCTGTGTCTTCCAGAGTCACTGCTAGGCTCACCTCTGATTAATTACTCTAATACCCTCTTATGGCTCCTCCCAGTGGAAGTCTTCCTCTTATTCCTCCAGCCTTTCCTATTGTTCAGACTGGATGCCTTCGCCTGTTGTGTAGGCCGAGCATTCTACTCTCTGGCTGTTCTGCCTCTTTCCCGTTTTCCCACCTTAGTGTGCTCACCTCCTTAGAGGTACTTAGAGCTGCCACACTGCCTTGTCTTTCCACTCTGCTGCCCGAGTGCTGCCTTCCCTCTAGAATGTCCCTCCCATTGCTACTTCACAGCTTTTTCATCATTGTTGACTGCAACGAACTTCTTTCTCCTGGGCTGGTTCCACTCCGTGTTAGCAGCTTTTCTCAGCAGATAGCCCATGGCTCTGGCATCTCAAACATCTTGGGGTCTCTAAGACAACTTCAGTGTTACAGCTTCTTGTTCCATGTCTGGGATCCACACATAATCTTCTGGGCTCCTCCAAAGGGCTGGCATGACTTAAAGCTGGAGACACATGACCAAAGCTGCCAGGTTCTGCTGCTTGCAGGAGAAGGAACCTGGCCCCTTGTTCTAATACATTATCACCAGCTTCCTCTTTCCGAACTCCTTCTACCTAAGCTTGGCTCTCCTGGATCTTGTACTCAGAGATCTGCATGTCTGTCTCCTGGGGTTAAAAGTGTGTCTCACCACACTTGGATTTAAGCTTTTCATGTACAGCTTGCTCTGTCCCAGGCTGGCCCTGAGCTCAGAGATCTGCTTGGCTTTACCTCTTGGGATTAAAGGTATGTATCACCATGCCTGGATCTAAATTTAACTGGATAGGATCTTGCCCCAAAGTCCCTTAATCTGTTATCTCCAAGAACATAAGATTCGGTTCCATTTCTCTTCCTGGTGCCCCTTTAATACTTGAACCATATATTTTATATTTTTCCTTTCTCAGTGTGCTATGCTTGTTCAAAACATTCTTCATGAGACTTAACCAGGGAACAAAGTCTATGATGGGCATTTCTGAGACTTCCTTTGTCAGTGCAGTTAATCTGAGTCTCTTCACCTTAGCCTCAGGCAGACTCTTCAGACAGGGGCAAAAAGTAGCCACATTCTTCACCAAAACATCACAAAACCAGTCTTTAGGTCTAATATTGAAATTCTCCACTGAAATCTCTGGGACCAGGTCTGCACGATTCAAATCACTCTCAGTTACAAAGTCTTCCATATTCCTACTTGGATAGCCCATTAAGCCCCATTTAAAGCACTCCTCTGCTTTCCAAATCCCCAATTCCAAAATCCATATTCCTCTAAATAAAAGCATGGCATGGCCTATCACAGCAATACCCCAATCCCTGGTACCAACTTCTGTCTTAGGGTTTTACTGCTGTGAACAGAACCATGACCAAGGCAACTCTTATAAGGACAACGTTATTGGGGCTGCTTACAGGTTCAGAGGGTCAGTACATTATCATCATAGTGGAAGCATGGCAGCGTCCAGGCAGGCATGGTGCAGGCAGAACTGACAGTTCTACAGCTTCATCTGAAGGCTGCTAGTGGAAGAATGGCTTCCAGGCAGCTAGGGTCAGGGTCTTAAGCCCACGCCCACAGTGATATACCTACTCCAGCAAGGCCACACCTAATGGTGCCACTCCCTGGGCCAAGCACACACAAACCACCCCAGGTAGTAACCCATGTCTAGCAAGGTTCACACTCAACTGTGCTCTGGGGGGTGGGGGGGGGCATTATCATGCATGGTACCTATGTTCAAACTTCCTTAATAGACGGTCTCCATAAGGATTTTCCATGCAGCCTTTATGCTCTTTAACCTAACTCCCTCCTCTCTTCTTCCTTTCCCCATTCTCATTTTAACCACCAGTAATCCCCTCCCAATTTCATATCATGCGTTCTGTTCTCCTCTCACCCCTAAGGCCCTTCCCCACTACTGGGCCCTCTCTGGCTTCTGGAGCCACGCCTCCCCGTAGTTAAATGGTACATTTGGCTTATCTGTGGAAATGGGAGGGTGCCCTTTGAACATGCGGAATTAATGAACCTGGATGTAACTRGCTAGCTTCATTTCCCAGGTGCTGTCTGTCATGTGCTTGACTTGTAGTTTTACAATAACACTGTGGTAAATGGTGTCATTTCCAATTAGCAGATGAGAAGAATGGAGTTTCGAGGTTAAGTCTGAGAGAACCTCTAACACCTAGATTTCAGAGCCCAAGTCCAGTGTTGAATGAACTGTACCATTCAGTGCAGTGGCTGTAGACGAGCCCTATTGCAAGTTAACACATTCAGTTGGTCTGCCTTGCGCTGCAGTGAGTCCTCTGGGCATAGGACTCTCTGCTGCTTAATTGTTTCCTTAGAGTAAATTCCCAGGAGCAACCACTACATCAAGAAGTGAGGATGTCTTTAGTGTTTAGTGAGTGAGTTCTGAGAGAAGTGAAGGCTGTGCACCGTGTGGGTAGTGTTCACCTGCACACCTGCGGTGGCTGCAGCGGTCGTTAGTGTGGATTGTATCATAGCACACCCAATGGGACAGCTTCCTTCCTAGTCTGTTTTATATTAAGCCATTGTCCCTTCTTGAAAAAAATAGCCAATATGATACCAATAACATGCTCTCCTGACTCTTTACCAGTATTGAAGGTTTCGTAAAATCTTAGTCAAACTGAAGGTGGGAAATGCAGTAAGGTCTCATGTGGTGCATATGAGGTCCTGAGAAAAGGTTAAAAGGAAGGAAGGAAGGGAGGGAGGGAGGGGAGGAGAGGGGAGGGGAGGGGAGGGGAGGGGAGGGGAGGGGAGAGGAGAGGAGAGGAGAGGAGAGGAGAGGAGAGAGGAGAGGAGATTCTGAAGAGTTTGACAGTGGAAACTGATTCTTCACGTTTGTCTTTGTTGCATCATATGTCCCTTGTGGGTTTATTCACAATTTCTGTCTCTTCCAATATCAAGTGTACACTTGTCTCATTGGCCCTAGTTTTTATTAAGATACTGTTTTTTGCATTTAAAGGCCCCCTTTGTAGAATGTCATACTAAATGAAGAGTGTGTGCCTTCGTCCTTGCTGCCATTTTAACTCAGGCTTTGGCAGTGAGTAGCCCTGATTTGACCCTGCAGGTGAACTACGGGAAGGTGTGTAACGACAGCAGGAAAGGGCTGAAGTTCACCGTGTCCTGCGGCTGCAGCGCCGAGTTTGTGTTTGTTCCCCACGGCAGCACCATCGCCATGTACRCAGTCTACTCGGGAGAGCGGCTCGCCATGCTTAAGGGACATTACAAAAGTGTCGACTGCTGCGTGTTCCAGCCCAACTTCCAGGTCAGAAGGAGACTTGAGAGAGTTTACAGTGCTTAGATGGCAGCCTGCCAGACTCGCAGAGTGTAAATAAGACAGGAAGTTGTGGCTCTGTTCTCACGTGTTATACACTTGTAATCATCTTGAAGTATGATACTGTCAATCCTCCTTGGATTTAATAGAGATTAGGACAGCCTGATGAAAGTGTAAATGAATCAGTAATACTGTGCAATTGATTGGGATCGAATTGTCTTGCCTTTGAATATGAACTCCATTTAACCATTGAAAATCTAATGAAATATTTTGGGTTAGATTTTAAGGTTATTTGTTTACTTCCAAAATGTAATATACCTTGCGTAAGTATATCAACATCTGAAAGTAATTTTCTGCCAGATGCTGATATAAGTATGCTTTTATAGTGGCTAGATACGGAAATGATTAGTAAAGTCTACCTTTTAGATTAAAAGGTAGATTAAAAGTCTACCTTTTAATGCAATTCACATAGTTTCATTTATTTATTTGTGTGTGGGAGGGCACACACCATGGTATATGTGCGAAGAACAACTTTCAGGAATCATTCTCTCCCTCTGTCTTCGGGGTCCTGCGATCAAACTCCATCATCTGGTGTAGCAGCAAGTGGCTTTATCCACTTAGACACCTCAGCAGCCCCACAAGATCTCTTAAATACTTACATTAGTTAATTTTCTTGTTAATGTAACCAAAATGCATGCCAGAAGCATTTAATGAGGGAGGGTTTATTTGGGTTCTACTGAGGAGATAAACAATTTGTGATGGCAAGGAGAGGAGCCGGCGCAGAAGGGGTATCCATCCAACCTGGTCTCTGCATCCAGTCAGGAAGCATAGGGAAACGATCACTGATCAATCGCTGACTGATCGCTGATAGGCTTGCTGGGGCTCCCTCAGCAAACAAACCTTTCTGGAAACACCGCCATAGATACAACTGAGGTGTTTCTGTGTGGTTCTAAGTCCAGCCAAGCTTGCAGTGAAAACTGTCATAGTACTTGGGAGTTTTAACATCCTTCCTTTTCTCCTTCGTATGAACTCTGGATCAGGTTTTGGTGTGTGTGTGTGGTATATAGTCACATGTGTGTACATGTGCACACGCCTGTGTACATGCATGGAAGCCAGGGTTGGTCATCAGATGCTCTATCACCCTTTGCCCTGGTTCACTGAGAAAGGATGTGTCGCTAAACCTGAAGCTGGGCTGGCCATCAGCTGTCCCTGGCAGTGTTCTGTCTCATCCCCTCACACCCACTGCCTGCGTGTCACCACACTTAGCTTTTTACATTGTTCTGAGGACTTGAACTCAGTTCCTCATACTTGCATAACATTTTCCTGGCCTCAGCCTGGGGTGTACCTGTGTATGTTTCGCGTTGTTTTATTTTGTTTAAATGTATGATTAATGGTATATCCTGATGGCTGGTAAATCACTACTATACCAGTTCCCGCTTTTGACTTTTTCTTAGAACTCTTTAGCAGCTCCACAGTAGCTCTGTACAGCATCTTCAAGGGGGCTTCCAAGGATCCTACTCCAACTCTGAAGCTAGTGTCTTTCCTGACTAGTCAGTATAATGATACAGTAGTTAATTTTTTTTTCTGATAAAAGAATGCTAAAGTACCAGAGATTTAATGTGACTGGCCCCAAACCTAGAAGTTGATGTTAACAGTGCATGGTCATTTGAAGGATCAAAGGAAACAGTCCCTCTGAGACAACCACGTTTTTAAATAAGATACTCTGAACTTTCTCCTAGGCAGGAGCTTCTTAGCAGAGAGGTCTAAGAGTCAGTGAACTGGAGAGATGACTCAGCAGTTAAGAATATTTGCTCCTCCTGCTGGAGACCTAGGTTCATTTCCTAGTGCTCACAAGGCAGCTCACAATCCTCCGTAACTCTGGTTTCAGGCAATTTCACATCCTCTTCTGGACTCCTCAGGTATCATGTACACACATAGTTCACATACATGCATACAGGCAAGACACATATAGATGTAATAAATGAATGAATGAATGAATGAATGAATGAATAGGCAAGCAAACATTACCTAGTAAGCTGGGTGTGGTAACACAAACACCAGTAATCTCAGTATTCTGGATTATTGTCAAGAATTCAAAGTTAGCCTGGGCTACATAGCAGGTTCGAAGCTAGCTTGGGCTATAGTATGAAACTTTATCAAAAAGGAAAGAAAGAAAGAAAGAAAGGAAGGAAGAAAGAAAGAAAGAAAGAAAGAAAGAAAGAAAGAAAGAAAGAAAGAAAGAAAGAAAGAAAGAAAGAAAAGCCTATTCTGAGACATTGCTCTCAGTTCCTGAGCAGCCCAACCTCTGGTATGGGCTGTCACCTGTGAAATGCTCTCCTTGTGTTGTGATGTTTTGTTCTACTTTGATTTTGGAGCAAGGTCTCATATAAACCAGGCTGGCCCCAGACTTGCTGTGTGGACAAGAATAGTCTCATACGCCTGATCCTCCTGCCTCCACTACCCAAGCACTGGAATTACAGCCATATACCACCACTCGCAGCCAAATGCCATGTGTTTATCTCCTTCAAACCCAGACTTAGTCACGGAACACATCAGAAACACTGTGTATTTATTTTACTGTATGATCAGAATGCTTTCGGGTTTGTTTGGGAAGGGAGTGAGAGCAACAGTATGTCGATAAAGACATTGACCCAACGGCATCAGCCCATCTTCCTTCTAGTCAGTCAGTGTCTCAGCAGACAGGGTTGGGGCTTGAAGCTCTTGTGAAGAGCAGCCAGGTAGACAACTGTAAATGGAGTTTTTCATAGGAACTCATGGTTTCTTCATTGGAGTTTTTATTGTAGATGCCTCGGGTTTTGCCAAAGAGAAGCTATTATACGTTTTACTTTCTCTAACACTTAAAATATGCTTATAAGGATTGACAGAACTAACTAAAGCATTGAATTTCTGTAGGATTTTCTCACTTGTTTATAAGCCCTGACATATCCTGGTACTATTTTAAAGTATAAAATAAAGCTTCATATTATATCAGCTGTTCCTAAAAGGATTCCAGCAGGACAGTTGAGACTCATCTATAGAAGGCACAAACTGGTATGAAATCTCAGGGCATAGCCAAGGGCTTTGTAGCATTTTTACAAAGTTACGTCAACGTCATGCACAAAATCTAAATGCGTCTCATTTTAAAAAATAATGAAGGGCATCATGCTTTGTTTAATGAATAGAAATTAGTGGAATTAATCTAATCTAACTTAACTAACCTGCTTAATCGGATCATTTAAAACTTGCGACAGCTTTAGATCGATCGGTCTTTGTTTTCTACATTATAGGAACTGTACAGTGGTAGCAGGGACTGCAATATCCTTGCTTGGGTACCAGCTTCATACGAACCAGTTCCTGCTGATGACGATGAAGTAAGTGGCGCTTTTACCTACTGTGCAGTGATTTCTGATTATGAAGATTAGTGTCTTATTTATGTGGGAGAAACTTAAAACAGTTCTTGCAGTTTTCCGGTTGCATAGATAATTTATTATCATACATCTATAAAAATTTAGAAAAATATTAAAAGACATATAATTTCTCAATTTTAATTAATAAAGGCTTTATTTACTGGTTTTAAGATAATAATTAATTCATCATATACAACTTAGAATCTTCTCATTGACATGCTGTAGTAACCCTCATTCATGTCATTAGTAACTATTTGAAAACGTTTTTTGGTTTTTTTTTTGTTTGTTTGTTTTTTTGAGACTAGGTTTCTCTGTGTAGCCCTGGCTGTCTTGGCACTTAACTCTGTAGACCAGGCTAGCCTCGAACTCACGGAGATTTGCCTCCTGAGTGCAGGAATCAGAGGTGTGCACCAGCAGCCCACCCACTATTTGGAAGCATTTTTAATGCTATACTCTTCTGCCATGTATGTCATAGTTTAGATGTTTAACTGATCCTCTTGATTATTTTAAGCAACATTAATATAAATTTATTTTCAACAGTTGTTCATATTTCTAAATAGTTTTAGGATAGRTTCCTARAAGTATTCCTAAAGTGTCTCCTTTTGTTATTTGCTTGCTCCCTGTATGGCTTCAAGCCATCAGGACATGAGTGCCCAGTACAGTGAATCTTCTGCTTCTCCACTCTACTGAAGAGCTTGGGCTTTAGAGCAAGGAGGACTGCTTRGGGAGCTCTCCCTTTCCCAGGACTCCACACTACATTTTGAACAGGGGGGATGCAGGTTGGCCACATTTACCCATGTCTGTTCACTGGCAGGATCCACAGTGTAACAAGATTGACAAGTGGGCAGAAGCCCTGGTTCCTCTTCAAGTGGTAATGCCACACAACTTTCCTGACATCTCCAAGTCACCTAACGCTGTTTGTCTAAGTYGATCCTGCAGAGACATGCATCCTACATTACCTTGGCCTCCTGGATGCTTGTGCTTACCTGTCAGCTATGACCCTGGCTCAAGGAAAGAGACAGGTCTGGAGGGCAGGAACGAGCTGGAGTTTTGGTGYATGACATTTTAAAATCTGTCTGTTCACATGTCRGACTCCATCAGTTCACACTTGGATTTGCAACCTCGGGGTCTATCTAGGATATTGTGACAGAGTGAATAATTATGACAGCCTTAGATGAAGGTGTTCCACAGAGAGGAAAGGCCTGAGCCCTGCCCTGAGACAGTGGCCTCTCTCACTTTCCATTACAAAAAGCGGGAGCATGATCAAGTAGTGTTTTCAGACTGACACTAGTGTAATAAGATCTTAGGGACTTTTTCCTGCTGGGCAGTAGGAGAATTACCTACTGTCCTACTGTAAAGTAACAGCATTGAGTGACAGGAACAGACTTAAGTGTGATGGTCTTTAAACATGAATTCTGCTATGTAATTAAACATGCCTAAGATGTCATCTCTTTCAGGAACTTTCTGCAAAGTAGTGTTAAACATCCCCACTTATCCTAACTTCAGGGATATAAAAATATGGATGAGATAATTTTATATAGTATTTTTTATAGATGGAGGAAGCCCTGTAGGTAATTCAAAGAAGCTCGAATAGAAATGGAAGAAAATCGCTAATAAAGCAAATCTGATATTCTGAAAATATTTTTCATATCCTTAGTTCCTTTATAAAAAGAGGGCCATGTCAAAAGACCCTGGAAGCAGAGTTCTCTGTGGGCAGTGACCTGGTAATGTCTGTAGCCATTGGCCAAATGGAGTTGCTGTCTGAATTGCTACCAGGACAGCCAGTGTGAAGCCTGGAAGTTATTTTGTTTGTACCTTAAAGCAGATGAAAGAAAGAAAGGCACGTTCGTCAATACTCAGGCCACTGGGCCAAGCCAAATAAGTGTGTCCAGATCGCGTCACCTGCCTCAGCTGGCTTGACTGTTTTCGCATAAGCCTCTTGAATGACTGGATTCTGAATAGTTTGAATTAGACATTTATTTTGCATTTTTATTTAATTAGTTTGTCCTGCTTTTGAAGAATCTCTCTCTCTCTCTCTCTCTCTCTCTCTCTCTCTCTCTCTCTCTCTCTGCGTGTGTGTGTGTGTGTGTGTGTGTGTGTGTGTAAATTATAACTGTNGTGTGTGTGTGTGTGTGTGTGTGTGTGTGTGTAAATTATAACTGTGGGTCATATTGGGAAGTATAACAACCATTTGCCAAATTAAAATAATAAAAAAATTAAAAATAAAGCTATTGTGATAAATCACATAGAGGTGAGAATTTTAGAAGAAAATTAAGTAGCTTGTTAAACTTTGTGACTGATAGCTTATTTATCTCCTTGTTAAATAGCTGTGGTCATCATTTGGACATCTCATCTAAAGGAACTCTTACATATAGAAAATGAAAACAAATAGGAACACATGTGTGGGGCACAGGCTTGTGACCCCAGTGCTACAGAGGCTGAGGCGGGGGCAGGGGGACTGAGATGGAGGCCAGTCCCRGCCAACACAGTGAAGCCGTGTATCAACAAAGATGAAAGGAGTCGAGCTTCATATTTGAGGGTTAGAGCTGGAAAGCCTAATCTTTTCAAGTACACTCCTGCCAGCCAGAGATGGTGTGGCAGTTAAGACTGCRGGCCACTTTTCTAGAGGACCTGGGTTCAATTCCCAGTACCCCAACAATGGCTCACAATCACCTTTAACTCCACTTCCAGATTGTCTGATAACTTCATCTGTGGGTACCAGGCATGTAGTGGTGAACAGGCATGCATGCAGGCAAATATCCATATATGTAAATAATTTTTGTCTTTAATAGAATACTAATTTTTATTGAAAACAAATTTTCCATAAAAACAGTGAAATAAGCCAGGTGTGGTGGTACATGCCTTTAATTCCAGCACTTGGGAGGCAGAGGCAGATAGATCTTTTGAGTTCAAGGCCAACCTGGTCTACAGAACAAGTTCTAGGACAGCTGGGTCTACTAGAAAATCCTGTCTTTAAAAACAAAAAGTAAATAAATAAAATATACTGTTCCCATTTTCAAATTTAAGACTGAATAACTCGCTGATGTAAAGTGCTCTATCTATGAAGTGTTCTTTAGAAGGHTCATATGAGTGCGTGTAGGTAGAATGTGTATGCCCAGCAGAGAAGTCGGTCGGAAGAGAACTGGTTGCCTGTGTGGATGGTGTTCACAATGGAGGTCCCCTGATGATGTTCACAATGGAGGTCCCCTGAGCTGTCAAGTGAGTAGCTGCCATTCCCAGGGAGGCCGAGCGTGTGGCTCAGCATGACACACAGCGCACACATACGCACCTCCTCCTCCGGGTGCGAGGCAAGCCTGGCTCAGGCCTTGTCCGCCCTGATGACCAGCCGTTACCCTGGGACAGCTGTGCGTTTTCAGACACATGTATCAGATGTCAAGCCAAAGTTGATCTGAGGTTTCCTTTCCARCCTAAACAGGGTGCCTGGAGGGGTRTCTCTCAAACTTTAAAAGAGTAATTTAATTTTACCTATAGAAATGCAAAGACTTTAGATTAGATGACAGGAATACATTTTATGATCTTTAGTTCCATTGTTTGATTGACAGGCTGTTGTATTATATCTAAGGAATCTATCTGGTTTTACCTAGACTTTTTAATTGGCCAAGGTCAACTCAAGCCAATCAACTAGGTACTTTTCTCTGCCAGAGATGTATAGGGAAAATACACTGCAGCTTTAATCTTCTTATCTAGAATCTTACTACCAGCTGAGTGTGTTTACTCATCGCTGTGATCTTAGCACTCAGGGGACTGARACAGCTTGGGCTACGAAAAGCAAGATTCCCCCCCACCCCCCATTGACATTGGCAAAGGAAATGGCTGTTTCTACTTTGTACTTATATGGACGTATCACTAGCTGACATGGAAAATTCTGAGACTTTCCAGTAACACCAGATACTTGAAACTTTGTGTTGCTTTGTTGTAAGCCTTATTGTTTGGTTCTGGGCTGGGTACCTTCTAAACTCAAGCCTTATTCTACCCTCTCTTACCGTGCACAACCRTCTGTAGAGCCAGAGACTGTGAGGCAGAGGGAGGGCTGCTCATGCGCARACTCCATGTCCACTAGGAGGAGATGTTGGAGAGAAAACCAAAGTAGAGGGCTCTCAAATTGTAATGTATCTGTTCATCCGCCCGCAGCACGGTTCCTGCAGCTTCTGGGTTGGTGTTTTCTTTGTGAGTGTTTTAGCAGTACAATAGACGAGTGATATTGTAACGTGTTCCAAATACCTGTTTACTACTGTAAGTAGTAAATACATGCACAAGGATGTCAAGATCTTGGTTATTTTTGTTTCTGTGTTTACCAAAGAAAAATAATTCATAAGGAAATATAAATTTTTCTGTTGAATCTTCAAATGAAATTAAAATGATTAGTAGATTATACATTGGATTTTCACAATGGAATTATAACACATGAGCTTTGTATAACTTTTATTCCCCAAGGATATTTTTGGCAGCTATCTAGGCCAGAGTTAAAAGTCTAAAGACAGGAGAAAATTGTCACCCCATGCCCAAGTACAATGCCTCTGAGGTTAAACTCTTTCTGAACAACCTAGTTTAGCAATTAAATTGTCAAGCWCCTGAGTGGAAGGTTTACAGACATGTCCCACCACACCCAGCCTAAAATATCATCCTTGATGGGAGTCATGTTTGAACTGTAAGGAATTACCACTATTAATCTATCATCATGAGACTCAACAAACATTTGGATCACAGAATGAATGAATAGATTTCAGGCCTCCATTACTGCTGGCCAGAAATGAGCGGCTAGCTGGAGTTTGGTCATAYGTTTATATCGGACGTTTGGGGACATAAGGAAATTTTTATTGTACTTCTTAGTGGTGATAGCCACTAAGTTTAGCGATATACTCTGGTCTATTAGCAACTGTGCAGCATGCCTGTATCACAGTGTGTTTTCTAACTAGTCTATCTGATGTGGGAACTGCCTGGGGACACTGAATGAACATCTTTTAAGCCCTTTGAAGTGATTTCCCACAGATAAGAAAGTAGCTGTCTACTTTCTTATCTGTGGGAAATCAATTTCCATACAAGTAAATTGATAATTAACAACTGAATTGATAATTTGGTTAATTAAAGTCTCTCCAGTTGCTAAACCTTTTTTACTTATGGCTCTAGGGTGGAAGAATGCTATATTTTTTTGCAGCTTTGAGTAAACAGCCCAAATAACTTTTAGAGAAATCTCCCAGGGAAACCTCCATGCTAATTAYTAACCTTRTTACKGTTTCTCYTAGTTTCCCTATGCTTTGGCACTATTAGCTGAAACAAACAAAGAGACATGGCTATGTAATAACCCACAGTACTTTTTTATTACAGACTGTATTATTCAGCTGGGCTGGGTGGCCAYATGCTCATTCTCAGGCTAGCCCCCAGGAGGACGAGCCTGTCACAGCTGAGAGCCAGCTGAGCTCCAGAACTGTAGTGAGCGGGGCTGAGAAGAGGGCTCAGTGGTTAAGAGCACTGGCTGCTTTTCCAGAGGACATGGGTTAGATTCCCAACACCCACGTAAAGGTTCACAACCTCTGTAACCCCAGAACTGTAATGAGCGTTGTGTCAGCCTAGACTACAGAGCAAGAGCTGTCTCAGAAGAGGGGTGGGTAATTACATTATCCTCACTGATAAAAATATTCTTCAAATTTTGGCATTTTTCATTTCTAATGGTAAAGTTCATGGAAACAACACAAAGTTGCCAGCATTTGTGTTCTGGGTTGTCCAGTGTGCTGTGGGCATCGTCCAATCTTAACTCTAGGAGGTCAGTGTTGCCCCTTCTCCGCAGAGTTGAAGACACTGTGAGCTGTGTCATTGTATAGACCTGTGCGTGTGCTTGTGAGGGGAASCAGGTTATTTGGGAAAAGTCAGCTTTGTTGGTTTTAAGTGAATCTACATTATCTTTATATTACTTTTGTTTTTAAATTAGCAGTAATACACTTTCCAAATAATCTAATYGATGTTAATCTAGCATATTTCATAATGATTATGAGCCTAAAATTATGAAATACATAAAATAGATTCTCCTTTTTTTTTTTTTTAGGCTCCACCCAAATCCCAGTTGAACCCAGCGTTCGTGGACGCCTGGAGCAGCAGTGACGAGGACGGGTGACCGTCAGCCCCGGCTCCTTGTCCATCAGACATCCATGGCAGTGCTGTGTGCACTTGAGCACAGGCGGGGCTGTTCTTCCCGTTATTGTTGGTTGTGAGACGGCACCTCGCCGTGTAACCCTGGCTAGCCTGGACTAGCCTGGAACTCTGTATAGARCAGACTTGACTCACACTTGCAGTCGTCCCCCTGCCTCTGCTCCCAGGTGCTGGGGTAGAGGTGTGTACCACGTTGCCCCTCCTGTGTGTGTGTGTTTGTTTCATTGTTGTTAAACTCTTCAGTCAGTTTCTAGCCTGTTGATCCTGAATTTGGGATATTTCCCTATGTGTTTTAAAATAAGATTAATGTGCATAAAACCCTGAAATACGTTTTTCTGTCGATTAAGTAATCAAAACTTGTCTCCTTGAGCCCATTYGCCAGGGTAGTGATCCAGCCCCTATGGGCACARCACAAGAACAGAATTGTTATTTTCAGCTGGGGCCTTATGAGCTTTGGAGGAGATGAAAGGTGGTTTCAGAGGAAGGTCTCAGCTCTGACTCCTGACTGCTGTTGGCCTGCCCTTCCTACCTTCAGGGAGGGTTTAGCAAGGAGAATGAGATAAACAATACTGTTGCAAAGGTAACTCTGTGATTTTTTTACTCTAACTAAATGGTTCATGTGGTCGAGCATCTTCTCCCTCGTGTCCAGTGTTAACAGCTCATCGTGCAGTCTGAGCACCAATCGTATCACATGRGAATCYGACCACTTCGTATTACTTTCAGAGGGCAGCTTGCACTCAGTCTTAATTCCTTTCTATGAAACCCAGCAAGATTCTTGCAGGGATCTAGATTAAACATGAAATGTCATACAATTGTTCTTTCCTTTTCTTGTGTCAACTCAGGAGTGATTATTATGAAGTCTCCCACTCGTGTGTGTGTGTGTGTGTGTGTGTGTGTGTGTGTGTGCGCGCGCGCATGTGAGCGTGCGTGCGTGCGTGCGTGCGTGCTAGTTTCGGTTCTGATGCTGTGATAAAATACCCTGAACAAAGGCAATTTAAGAGAGAAAGCATTTATTTCGGTTAACAATTCCAGGTTATAGTCCCTCACYGTGGGAAAGTCAGGACAGACCCTTCAAACAGCTAGGTACRTCGCTTTGCAGACAAGAGAAGGGAGTGCACGAAGCCTTCACTGCCCAACTGAAGTGAAATGACCTCACAGAGAGAAATGGCTTCTCTAAGTGAAATTCTCTTCATGCAGTCTGTGCTGAAAAGTTCCATCTAGAACACACGAAGAAAAACAATAGGAAATAAAACTTTAGAGAAAGCTCTGAAGGCCAGCCTTGAGTTCTACCTGCTGTAGGATGCAGTGACTTTGAGACTGGCGGCAACAAGGTGACTGGCAACAGGGTGACTGACTGGAATGGGAGCGGGCAGGGCTGTGCGCAGCAGGCCTGGGAGGCAGGAAGCAGTAGTCTCCTGTTATCTCTGGAATCCAKGCCTAACAAAGGAGGAAGCCTTGACTCTAGAAATGGTTTGAATGTACAGGGCAGCACAGTGGGAAGGGACTGATGTAGGTTCAGCAACAGAAGCCTGAGGCAGACAAGGCACAGGCAGGGCAGGAAGCAGGGCCAGGCATAAGTGTCAGGGTCCTCCCCAGAGGCGACTCCACCTCCCAAAGGGTCTGCAGTCTCAGAAAAACAGCACTGCCAGCTAGGAGCTAAGTACTCGAACAGACACAGGGAGCGTTTCACACTCATCCACCACTGCTCCCTGTAGGTTCATGGCCATCTCATAATGCAAAAKGCATKTCGTTCAACTTCGAACGACTCTGTCCTCMTTCACATCCAACACTTGAAAACTCCAAGATCCCCTTGTTCCTGTCGAATAAACAAACAAGTAACCATCCCCGTTCCAAAGCAGAGGAAAGACTGGACAAAAGCAAGATGCAAACCCAGCGGAGGGAAGGAAACTCRTTACACGTTCTTTCTTAGACCAGTCCCACCCAGTGCCTGGACCTTTCTTTCCTCAGTAGACAYGTCACACTTCTGATATCTKCAGTRTCCTGGGCTCTCCACTGTAACTTAAACTTCACCTTTCCAGTTCATGCACAGCCRCTCAGGAGCTCCRGTGGCTCTTCTGGAATCAGGGCTGGGAACTAACACTACGTAGGAAACACCAAGTGCTGCTGTCCTTTGCAGATATAGCCTGGCACTCTTCAGCCATGGCTGCAGCAGCTTCCGTGTGATCTAGGCAAACATGTCCYCCTGGTGGGCTCTTGATTTTGAGTAGGGAACCCTGCAGAGGCGCTCTCACTTCAGCCCCCTCTGCCCTCTGATGGGTTTTCATGTTTATATACTGGAACTTAGACCAGTGGGGCTTTACCTTCCCGGCTGTCGGGTGCAGAGTTCGAGGTTTCTTTCTCTTTCCTGTCACCTTACATACAACTGCTCTGTCCACACCCACTCTGCAAGTTTAAGCTCATTCATTCATGCTTCTTTCTTGCCTAACTGTAGATTTATCATCTTTCAGCTTGCTTACTGTAAAGTGAATCTGGGCAGTGAGCAGTAACCATCCTACAGCCTGTGTGCTATGCTGGCCTGACGCTTCCTCCACAGATCAGTTTGTTCTAAATTCAACTTCACTCAGATTATCAGGACATGRGTGAATGTAACGCGTATGRCCTCTAGTTCAGTTCCAGATTGGGCCCTTCTTCCCCTTGGACTCAAAGGCATCTCTCTGGGTGTTCTGATTTTCTGAGCTCCTGCTAAAGTGGCCGAGTAAGTACTTGAACATTCAGGATGTTTTTTAACCCACAACTCTAACATCGTTCTCCTCMTGCAAGTTAGTCCCAAAGTTTGCAGAACACATGATCAGACATACCTTAGCAACAACCCTACTCCATAGCACAAGCCAGGTTTTTTTAAAGATTTATTTTTATTATTTTTATTATGCGTAYTGCRTGGGCATGGGCAGGTGAGCAGATGCCTGTGGGACTCAGCAGTGTCTCATCCCCTTGGAAGTGTAGTTACAGAGAGTTATGGATGCTAAGAATCAAACTTGGGGTCTCTAGAAATACAGTACTGAAGACTTCTCCAGCCCCATGTTTTCTGTATTAGTTAATTTTCACACAGTGACCAAATACCTGACAAGAAAAAACTTAAAAAGCAAGAGGGGAAAGGAATGATTTTGTTCATTAAAGCAATGAACTTAGTGCAGTCAAACCTTGTCAGAAATGTAACAGCAGAAGCCTGGCACTATGGGAATTTTGCCTTTCCAAAAGTGTAACAGGGAAAAGCTGGTTACAGAAAGAACAACTACCTTGCCTAGCACTGTGTTCTAGACAGGATGGTTATAGCAGGGCTGGGGTAGAGAGGGACTGAGTACTAGGGAGTACTGGGATTGCTGACCTATAGATAACAGTTCAGTTGCGGATGTGGCTTTTCTTTTTGTGTGCAGGGGTTGGCTTTGGCCTTGGTGTTTTATTTGTTTTTGAGRCACAGTCTTTAAGTATCCAGGCTGACCTTGAGCTTGCTGTGTCTTGAGCCCRGTGTCTTAGTGAGTGTTGTATTACTGTGAAGAGACCCCATAACCACAGTGACTCTTACAAGGGAAAGCATTTCATTGGGGGTTCAGTCCATTTTCATGAAGGCGAAGATCATGGTGGCATGCAGGAAGACATGGTGCTGGAGAGGTAGCTAAGAGTTCTACATCTGGATCTGCAGACAGCAGGAAGAGAGCCTCTAGACTTGGAAGGGGCTTTTTGAAGCCCCAAAGTCCACCCCTAGTGACATACTTCTTTCAGCAAGGCCATACCTCCTTGTCCTTTCAAATAGTGCCACTTTCTGGTGAACAATATACAAATCTATGAGCCTGTGGGGGCCATTCTCATTCAAACCACCACACTCAGTCTGGACTCCAGCTCTGGACCCTGCTTGCCCAGTGCTGGGATTGCAGACATGTGCCTCCATGCCTGGTCCTTTTTTGCAAAGAACATGTGAAGATTTTTCTTTGCTACCTTGAGTTAAATCTCCTTGAATTCTAGAATTATATCAAGTCATGTAAAGAAACATTTGGGTTTTTTTTTTTTTTTTGGTTGTTGTTGTTTGTTTTTTTGAGATAGTTTCATATAACCCAGGTTGTCCTCTGATTGGTTTTATGACCCAGAAAGACCTRAAACTTTGATGCTGCTGATCTCTGGAACCACAGGCATGTGCCCTCACACCTAGTGCATGTGTGTTGCTGAGATCAGACTTCTTGTAGAGGTAAGCGCTCTCCCGGCTAAGCTGTAATCTACTCCCTGCAATATAAACATAACCTGTCTCTCTAGTTGTTACAGACATACAGATACAGGGATCACGGTTCTTTTCCTGCTGTGTGTTTCTAATCAGATAACTGACAAGGCAAAACAGAGAGGAAAAGAAGGTGAGCTGTCATGATCTCTATCAGCGTTCCCTGTGTCCGAATCAGCAAGTCAACATCCTGCCCTCTATTGATGCTCATGAAAKCTCCTGTAGCTTCCGCACCGATGTATAGATACAGCTTTCCTGGTTCATGCTGCTGAGGGGGAAGAGGAGGTCACAACCCTAGCTAGATGTGTTATTCGGTCATTACATCAGTTACATCAGTGTGTGAGGCCGCGTTCCTCAAGCTCGTGCTTTGATTCTGTGTGTTTGGCAGGGTTTATTGTGTAAACTTTGCAGAACTGGAGTTGCCCTAGGCTTGCCTGGTGGTGACCTCCGGGTGGCTAGCTCTGGAAAGCAACTGACTCAAGGATTTATACACACCACTTCTCTTTGGTTGGTATTATTCTTTGTGGCATGGGTTAGCAACAACCCTAACCTAGGACCTGTTGACATCTTAGGCAAATGGCAGCCGCCTGTGACTCAGGCTCTAGGTYGTCARTTTCCCTCCCTGTCACATGATGTTCCATCAACACTGCTGTGTRCATCAAYAGTTTCTAAATAAATATATCACTCAAAGCTCTACTTAAAGAATTCCTAATGAATCTGGGAATTAACCACCATTTTTATCAATATTATAATGTTGTGATGTTTTGTGTTCTGTGTGCAAGGTTCTTAAAAAAAACTTTTTAAAATATTTATTTATTTACTCTATTTATATGAGTCCACTGTCCCTGTCTTCAGACACACCAGAAGAGGCCATCTGACCCATTACAGATGGTTGTGAGCCACCATGTGGTTGCTGGGAATTGAACTCAGGACCCCTGGAAGAGCAGTCAGTGCTCTTAGCCTATTAGGGTTTCCATGAATACTATTGAAAGAAGTAAGGGGACTGGCGAGCGTGGTCTGCAGTTAAGAGCATTTGCTATTCTTTGAGAGGCCTGCRTTCAGTTCCCAGCCCCCACATTGGGAGCTCACAAACCAACTGTAATAGCCGCTCCTGGGGATCCAGAGCTCTCTTCTTGGACCCTCGTACATACACGGTGTAATGCACACATACACACAGATGAAAATAAATACTGAATATCACTAGATTACTGTGAAAATTGAAAACTATTAAGATTAGTTTTGAAATCATAACAGATCCATCAAGAAAGAACAGGTAAAGCCGAGCGCTGGTGGCACACGCCTTTAATCCCAGCACTTGGGAGGCAGAGGCAGGTGGATTTCTGAGTTCGAGGCCAGCCTGGTCTACAGAGTGAGTTCCAGGACAGCCAGGGCTACACAGAGAAACCCTGTCTTGAAAAAAGCCAAAAAAAAGAAAGAAAGAAAGAAAGAAAGAAAGAAAGAAAGGAAGGAAGGAAGGAAGGAAGGAAGGAAGGAAGGAAGGAAGGAAGRAAGAAAGAAAAGAAAGAAAGAAAGAAAAAAGAACAGGTAAGTAGATGTGTWMTGCACACTATAACCCCAGCTCTCAGTTGGAGCAGAAGGATTGGAAGGCCAGCCTGAGTATAAAGTGAGGCCGTAGGGTGGGCTACGGGGGAGGAAGGAAGGGTTAAACAAGGAAATGAAAGCAGAAGGCCTGAAGCTTAATCTAGATGTTAGTGTCAGTAAACAGGGACTAGATGATTCTTAAAACCTTTCTATTATATTCATTGGCTTAAAAACTAGGTCAGAAAACTAGAATAGAAAATTAGTRAATCTCATTCTTTTTCTAAAATCACTCATTGTGAGATTTTTTAAAAAACATTTAAAATGATATTCAGTGTGAAAGGCATAAATAGAGGTYTATATTCATGAATAATTAAAGCTCACTGAAGGTAAGGGTGAAGGAATTGCCGTGCTGAATGAGCACTGAGTCTGAAACTCTAATCCTTCCTTCTCTCTCTGGGTGAGGGTAGAGGGTTGSTGGGTATGCACACATGTATGAGTAGGTGCACACAGGTACACATGTATGAGTAGGTGCACACATGTATGAGTAGATGCACAATGCACACATGTATGAGTAGGTGCACACAGGTACACATGTATGAGTAGGTGCACACATGTATGAGTAGGTGCACACAGGTACACATGTATGAGTAGGTATACACATGTATAAATAGGTACATGGACACATGTATGAGTTGATGCACACATGTATGAATAGGTGCACACAGGCACACATGTATGAGTAGGTGCGCACATGTATGAGTAGATGCATATGGAGACCACAGGTTGACCTACTCAACCAGCCTCCACCTTAGTGTTTTAAGACAGCCACTTACTTATTCAGCTGCATTGGGTGCTCMCCAAGCTGTAGGCACCTTCCTGTCTCCACCTCCTCAGTCCTGGGATTACAGATGCACACTACCACACCCAAATCTTCAGGTGCCTGTGATCTGGCCTCCCTCCCTCCTGCTAGGCCACAAGCCTTACTGACTCCCTAACCCCTGAGTTAACTTTTAATGTTTCCATCTGAAGTATACAGTGAGCACTGGTTAATGGATTGGTTTTGCAAGTTAACATAGTGAGCTAGCACCATCATTTGTAGAAGGGAATAAAAGACATCCTAGGAAATCACAAAAACAAAGTATGTTTCTGACATATAAAAGTACTTGGCTAGTAGATTCCTTATGTTAAAATTTTGAGGGCATCAGGCTGAAAATTCACAAAGCCTTATTTTGAGACGCTCTGCTCCTTTGCTTTGCTTTCCCTTCTAGACTGGAACTGTTCCACGAGGGCAAAGACTTCGTCTGTTTTGCT
Source organism: Apodemus speciosus (assembly GCA_002335545.1). NCBI lineage: Eukaryota > Metazoa > Chordata > Mammalia > Rodentia > Muridae > Apodemus > Apodemus speciosus. Next base: position 95,649 of record BDUI01005942.1, read on the forward strand.
TATCACCACATCAAAAGCACCTAGAATACTGCTTGACAAAAGTTTGTGCCACATGTATATGTGTAATTAATTAGCAAATGACGCATTGCCAGGCCCTTAATTGCATCATAACCTCATAGTTTATGTACTGCAGGGTTGTTAATTGATTGTTATGTGTGCCACTTACTGTGTATGAAATTCCAAGTGTATTAAATATTAGCTAAGTTGTGTAGCGAAACCTATTATGTGTTAATGAATGCTAATGTAAGACAAAATTATTACTTAAGTTGGTTGTTACATAATTTTGTCTTTCTCCTCATAAAATAGCAAACGATTCTTCCTTCAGTGTTGCTATTGGCTCTTTCATCATTMGGGTCCTGCCTGGATCTTCCACTGGTCTCCATGGACCCTGTGGTAGTTGGAATGAACATAGCCCTCATAGGCCTATAGGGAGTGGCACTGTTGAGACGGGATCTCATGGGAGGAAGTATGTCACTGGGCATACATCTGAGATCTCGGATGCTCAAGAATGGCCCAGTGTCACTCTCTCTTCCTACCGCTTCTGATCCGGACATGGAACTCTGTTACCTCTCTCTAGCTGCCTGTGTTCTGCCGTGCTTCATACCATAGAGATAATGAACTAAACTTCTGAACTATAACCAGCCCCAATTAAGTGTTGCTTTGGTTGGTCATGGCATCTATTCATGGGAAGAAAACCCTAAGATATTGCTCATTAGCCATATTCTGTGAACAGGGTGTTCAAGGGACTTGTGGCTTTCTGGAACTAACAAAATTAAGGGGCTTTTGTGAAGTCTGAGGTTCAGATTCCTCTATATGGGCTTTACTGCTCACAATTCCTATTTGGTAATGTGGTTGGATAAAACTTTCCATTCATTTGACCCAAAGTTTGGCTATTTACCCTCATCTCCACCCTCTATTATGGACAGCTACAAGTCTTGGAAATTTTACATACTTCGTGCTATGATTAGGACTGTGAAACAAACAAACAAACAAACAAACAAACAAAGAAAAGAAAGAGAAAGAATGAAAAAGAAAAGGAAGGAAGGAAAGAAAAAAGAAAAAAGAAAAATAAAGTCTCTCAAAAGTCAAGTAGACAAGGAAAAGAAAGACTATGTACCAAGAAGCAGATGAAAAACTAAAATTCTCRGGGCTGAAGAGATGGTTTGATGGTTAGAGTAATTTCTGTGTGATCATTAGATACCAGTACTGACTTCACAGGCCAGGAATCYAGTGCATGCCTGTAACCCCAACTTTGAGCAGGGTGGAAACCGAGGGTTGCTGGGGGGCTTGTTGGCTTCTAGCTTAACCAAGAAAGCTTCCATTCTGGGTTTATGGAGAGAAATTTGGCCTCAGAGGAATAAGTAGAGAGCATATAGAGGAAGATACTCAACCCCCCTCTCTGGCACACAGGTATGTACACCTATACACACACACACACACACACACACACACACACACACTCATGCATCCTCAGACATGCACACAAACAAACTCTTAAAAAATGAAAGTCATTTTATTATACCGTGGTATAAACACAATAGGGATTCAATTTATGATGTAATTCATATAGTCATCTTGATTATTACTTCTTTCTGTAACATCTAAGATCAGTATTAATTTTTTTCCAAATGAAYACTGTGGGTTGAACAGGTGGCTCAGTGGTTAAGGACATTCGTTGATCTTGCAAAGGACCAAGGCAAGCAAGCACACAGTCTCTCAGGGGAAGGAAGTGCCAARTAACACTTTGCTCAGTTTCCAGTGCCCAGAAGTTACTTTCATGACCAAATGTAAAATGTGAGGAAGGCTGGCAGGGAACTATCACTTGCTGTGTGCTCAGGAGAAAGATGAGAAAGACCTCCTGAATCGATAGCCATCATTCGCTCCAATCTTGAACAGCCACGTGCTTCATTTCTTCCTTTCTGTTTTTATTTTTAATGTCTGAGAGTTGCACATAAGCAGTCTTTGCTCCTCCCCCTCCGGCTCCTCCCCTCCGGCTCCTCCCCTCCGGCTCCTCCCCTCCGGTCCCTCCCCCTCTGGCTCCTCCCCCTCCGGCTCCTACTATGCCCACACTCTCGCTTCTCCAGCCCACTTCATGAGTCTGCTTAATGCTGTCCGTATGTGCATGCGTATAAGGCCATCCCTGGAGCATGAGACCCTACCAGGGACTGCATCCCAGGAAAAAAAACGTGGACTCTCCCCTACCCCCACCCACCAGGCAATAGTTCCTCAGCTAGAGTTGAGATTTCATGGTCTCCTTGCCCACCCACGCTGGACTTTTTGGTTGGCTTGATCTTACACAGATCTTGTRCACACAGTCATAGCCACCGTGTGCGCATGTGTGTGAAAGTACTTTCACGGCAGTCCTTCCTTCGCTACCACTGGCTCTTCGAATCTTTCTGCTCCCTCCCCCTCTATGATCCCTGAGCTTTGGGAAAAGGAGATGTGATCCAGATGAGATCCAGAGTTGGGCATCCCATAGTCTCTTATTCTCTGCATTGTGACAAGGTACGAGTCTCTGGCAGCCACCTTCTCCTGCCGAGAGCAGCTTTTCTGTAAGGATTGAGAGCTGCCCCACGCCATCAAGACTTTGGGCTCTCCTTTCTCAATGCACCAAGAGCTCATTCTCTTATCGATTCTAAGTCATAAAGGGCTATTTGTTTRCCCTYTATCATTACCTGTTGCAACTCTTTAAGCCCTCTGGACAAATCTAATCTTTCTCTGTTCTGGCCTAGGTAAAGAAGGCTGAAATAAATGAACAATAGCTGAATAGTGCAAATTTTCCTTTGGCATTGAAAGTCACAATCTCTCTCTCTCTCTCTCTCTCTCTCTCTCTCTCTCTCTCTCTCCCCCATCCATTTTCTCTCCTGCACTCTGTTTCTCCTCTTTCTCTCTCTCTTTTTGAGACAGGGTCTCAGATGTCCGAACTCACTGAAGTCAAGGGTCACTGACTTTCTCCTCTCCCAAATGCTCAGATTAGTGTCATGTGTCATGTATCCTTAGTTTACCTAGTGCTGGGGTTCTAACCTAGGACTTTGTGTATCCTTAAACAAGTATTCTAGCAACCGACCTTCAGAGTGGTTTGCCTGCGTAATTACCTTGCATCTGAAAACAGAGAACTCATTTGAAATGCATTAGAATAGATATGCAAAATCAACGCCAGAGACACTGCCTTTAAATTGCAGCCGTGGGCACAGTCAGTGCTTGATGAATTGTGCCAAAGAAAACGAATGATAGAAAGCGATGTGTGATCTCCTGTTTACTTAGGATTTCGGGCACTAGTCTGCCCATCTCCAGCTTTAAGCCTGACGTTCAGAACTGGCCTCCACTGTCACTTATGCCAAGTGACCTAACATCAACCACACGCCTAAAATAAAGAGAACAAACGGCTCAGAATACACATTTTGAACAAAGGCACTATTCTTTGGACAATATAGGAAAGCTTGAACAGTTAGGTACTTCTGTTTGCCACCAAGGTTCATACATATTTTTTAAGCAATAATCCCTGGTACCTCGTCYTGCTGACTTATCTCAGCATAATTACTGTAGTGGAATTATGGTCTTACTGTGTCCCTTTAAATTCATGTGTTGAAACCAGTCAACAGTGTCTTGGCATTAGGAGGCGGAGGCTTGGGAAAGAGGTGAGATCGTAAGATCGGAGCTTCTGCAAATAGAGTATCGTATAAAGGTCTCCAGAGAGCTGCCTCGCCTCTTCTAYGAACAAGAGCACAGCAAGAAGGCCTGCTGAGGAGAAGCCTGCAGACATGAAAGTGACAGCTCCCTGGTCCTGGCCTCAGCACCCAGACATGTAAGAAGCAAATGCCTGTATACAACTTCCTCCATTTATAATGTTTTGTGAAAGTAACTCAGGCTTTTTTTTAAGAATTTTTTTTTTAAAAAATATTTAACATGCTATAAAAATGCAAAACTGTATAACACTTGCAAAAGTCAAATTTCTTTAAATAAGATCACATTTGATAGTCTGTTAATGAGAGTATCTTTGGGCTGAGTGTGTAGGTTGGTGGTAGAGAACGTGTTTTACAAGCTCAAGGTTCCAGATTTTAAAAGAGTGTCCTCGGTTGATCATCTTGCCTGGACTGATGAAGGTTTTCCAAAAGTGGAATCATAGTCAAGGGAGCAAATTTCCAGAGTTAGTAAGAAATCACACAATTACCCCAGTGATTATTAAAGTAAGGCAAGATTGCAAAACATGAGCATAGCACAAACATCAGACAGAGCCCAYATCTTCTGAATTATGTGAACCTATAGAATACAACAAACATCAGTTAGCAAACCTATGCAAACTTACAGAGCAGTACAGAAGGCAAACAACATAACAGATGTGGTGACAGAGTCTGAAAAGTACTGAGAACTAATGAAGTTTCACAGCGTAAATATGATAACGCCTTCCTAATTAGTTACTGTAAATATTTGTCTCAATTAAAGCATTGAAATGTAGTGTTCCTAGACGCTATATTGTTGGCCATAAGATACAAATTACAACAGCAGCTCTATTTGAAAGGTTCTTTTATCACAAAATGTRGATGATGTTAGTTACTGTGTTGTTGGATTTGCCCTRCCCCATCTAGGACTTTGGGATATCAAGATAACTTGACTAAATTATCTTTTGGGTATTACAAGGAGCACAGGAAACATTTTCATGGCCTCTGAAATCAAATTAGTCAGCGTTAATATCAGGCTCACCAGTGGAAATCCTTCTCAGTAGAAAGACATGTTTATTCAGTTTCAAATGCTTGGATTTTGTATGAAGATTATTACGGTAGTGACTGTTACAGTCAGTTAAGGGATGGTATTTCCCCATAGCTCATTTCTAGCATGAAAACGTAGCATACACTTTACGTAAATGAACAGGATTACCCCGAAGAAAGTGATTTGTCTGAGGTTCATAGTTTGTGTTGGTATCATTAATAACCAAACCTTTGAGCTAGACAGGTTATTAAGAGATTGAGATAATGCAGTAGGATCTGGGAATGGTTGGCTGTTGTCAGGTACCTGGCACAGCGCCATTATGTTCTTCTGGTGACTAAACCAAAGCTATTTTCACACATACAGGAGATAGGAAGGTTAGTGTTTTAAGGCAYTTGCCTTAAACAAGCAAATGCCACAGACTTTTCTCGCCATTGACACACTTATTTAGCATCCGGGGTGGTTTMATATGCTTGGCCAAAGGAATGGTTATTAGAAGGTGTGGCCTTGTGGGAGTAGGCGTGGCCTTGTGGGAGTGGGTGTGGCCTTGTGATRGTGGGTGTGGCCTTGTGGGGGTGGGCTTTGAGACCCTCCTCCTAGCCATGTGGGAATAGTCTCTCTCCAAGTTGYCTTCAGATCAAGATGTAGAACTCTCAGCTCCTCCAGCACCACGCCTGCCTGGACGCTGCCATATTTCCCCACCATGATGATAATGGACTGAACCTCCAAACCTGTAAGCCAGCCCCAGTTAAATGATGTCCTTTATAAGAGTTGTCTTGATCATGGTGTCTCTTCACAGCAATGGAAACCCTAACTAAGACAGCGTCTATGGTAGGTAAGCTATTCTCCTAGGCAACAAGATTTGAAAAGTAWGACAAAATCTCTTCACTGAAGGGTTCATAATATAGGTGGGTAGGCAATAAAGAAAAGTCAGGAGATAGGGGCTACACAGCTTGCTAAACTGCCAGTCATACAGTATCTGTATCAGAACCATGCAGAGTATGTGTGGAAATGTTGCTACTAAGTCAGCATCCTTGAAAATGCTTTTCCGGGAGACGGGTTTTTTTGTTTGTTTGTTTGTTTGTTTGTTTTTTCTTTTTTTGTTGTTTGTTTGTTTTTTTAAGATAAGGATTTGCTATATGTCCCAGACTGGGACTCAAACTCATGGTGATCCTCCTGTCTCAGCCTCTAAGCGTTTAGATTACAAGTGTACATCTCTACACCCAGATCGAGAAATGTGCATTTTAGCCATCCAGTGATCCTGGCTCTCAATACTRCTAAGAGAGTAACTAATCAGTCTGGTGGTTCCTCAGAAAACTGGGCACAACACTTCTGGAGGGCCCYGCTATACCACTCCTGGGCATATACCCAGAGGATTCCCCAGCATGAAATAAGGATACATGCTCCACTATGTTCACAGCAGCYYTAYTTATAATAGCCAGAAGCTGGAAAGATCCCAGATGTCCCTCAACGGAGGAATGGATACAAAAAAAAATGTGGTATATATACACAATGAAGTACTATTCAGCCATTAGAAACAATGAATTCATGAAATTCTTAGACAAATGGATGGAGCTGGAGAATAT
>BDUI01005946.1:22923-35274 GCA_002335545.1 Apodemus speciosus
AAGGACAAGCTCCCTCAGAACTATATCTTTGTCATGGGTAGAATGGTAAAAAGTCTCTGGAAATCTTTTACTCCTTCAGGGTAGATGGTTACAAGCAAGAGTGGCCAGGGTCCTCAAATTACTCAGTTACTAAGTAGGGGTATGAAAACACAGCATTTATTGTTTGGAAATATTTGGGACCATTTTGTTTCTAAATGAATTTTGTTGAACAGCCTCTCACCATGGTATCATCAAGTTTGAAAGGCTTCACCTCATGCCATCCAACTCAATGAAGAGATCTATGTATACAAGGATAATTATGCCACAGAATTATATATCAAACACATTGGTCAAGAACTGTATCACTGCTGAGGTGTAAGAAATAGGAACATCATGAAATACATCATGTACATCATACATGAATAAGTATATTGCAGCATCACAGAAGAAAATCTCAAAGACCAACTGTCTTAGTTAAGGTTTTACTGCTATGAACAGACACCATGACCAAGGCAAGTCTTATAAAGGACAATATTTAATTGGGGCTGACTTACAGGTTAAGAGGTTCAGTGCAGTATCATCAAGGCAGGAACATGGCAGCATCCAGGTGAACATGGTACAGGAGGAGCTGAGAGTTCTACATCTTCATCTGAAGGCTTMTAGCAGAATACTGGATCCCAGGCAACTAGCTAGCACAAAGGTTGTAAAGCCTGCACCCACAGTGACACACCTACTCCAACAAGGTCACACCTACTTCAACAGGGCCACACTCTCTAATAGTGCTACTCCCTGAGCTGAGCATATACAAACCAAACCATCACATGAACACAAGTTGAAAGAGAGAGAGAGAGAGAGAGAGAGAGAGAGAGAGAGAGAGAGAGAGAACAATATAACATAACAATGAGATCTGATGTTGCTAAGAATTTGCAAGGACCCAGATCAATGGGAACTCACACTTGCTAATGGAACTGTAGATTACCTATTCCTTGCTCCATAGGGCATCTTATGTTTACAACTTTTATACAAGCTAAACAAATGTCTGTACCAGTCAGAAGAAGCCTCTCCACCTCAGCAGTGTGGATTACTACAACCACTTTGGGAAATTAGTCTGTAATTTAGTATTAGCATACCTAATGGCCCAGTAATTCTCCTCATAGGTGTCTATTCCAGAAAATTTCATGCTCTCATACCTCTGGATCCCTGTATGAGAAAGTTCATGGTCCCAACTGAGAAATACAGAGAGTCCATCAGGCATAGAATAAAGAAGGAAGCCAAGAAATACTTATGTATATAGAACAGTGGACCGAAACTCTATGTGGGAATAGAAATATTTTTAAACAGCATTAGCATAAAATTCAGGCCAGGGTTACCTCTAGGAAAAGTGGGGAAGATGTAACTGTGCAGCCCTACAGGTGAGGGGTCCTGACTTCTGGAGTAAGGGTAATCAATCTGGGAGGGGACTGTAAGAGTCTCCACTTTATCCTTATAGTATATATTTACGTGCATTTATGTGGCTGTTATTTCACACAATACAGTAGCCGATGTAGTAGATTTCTAATTGTTGTCTCCTTTTATACACTTATTTTGGAGAGAAAGGGACAAGTGGGRACTTTGGAAAAGTCATGTGGCAACTCTCCTCCGTGATACTGCTCTCTGGGTGGTGGGAGTTGATTGTCAACCCCCAGGAGGCTAGCCTCTGAGCCCACCTAGGGATCACCTAGACTGAGGTTAGCCTCTGAGAGTGTCTGGGAGGGACTGGCTTGGTTTTATTCCTGATGTGTGAAGGTCAGCCTTAATTGTGGGTGGGACCATGCCCTGGGTGGAGCTTCTGAACTGTATAAAATGAAGGGTAAGCTGAACAGTAGACTGCACTAATCCATCGCTCTCTACTCTTGACTGTGGGTGTAACGTGCATGTTTCTCTTGATCCTCTGCCATCACGACTTCCTTGCTATGATGGGCTATGACCTGCAGTTGTAAGCCAACCAAACCCATTCTCCGATAAGTTGAGCTTGTCGGAGTATTTTGCTGCAGCAACAGGAAAGGAGACTGAAGCACCGACCTCAGAGCTCTTAGCTGGTCTGTATCAGGATCTCTTGGCCTTGGCTGTGAGCAGAGTTGTGGGTATAGCTTCCCCCTTTCCCACCTATGCGATGTATAGCCCAGGGAACGGAACTGTGGAATGAGACCATAAGAGTCACCTCAGACAGATGCAGTGACTAAATAACATATACCATCATAGGCGTTTTCACCTTGGGTGCATTTGTGTGAACCGTAATAGGCACCTTCTTCCTACCAGAGACAGGCTGGACAGACAGCACTGAGAGAGACTGACTCACATCACTGTGCAGAGCTGTTGATGCTGCTCTGTGGTAAATGCAGTACAGAGCCTTGGTGTTGGCAGGTGACAAATGTGACTACTGTGATATGGAACCCAACACGCAGAAGATAGGTTGTGTGCTGGCAACTAGCTAGGGGGCTTAGGTGCAATAGAGCCTTAATTCATTCTGCTGGAGGAGCCTGACTTCTCATATTATTATTCTTTATTACAGATTCATTGCATAAAGCAATGTGTTGGGAAATCTTCATTTCTGGATGCAATTGCTGCTGGATGTGAGCATTACTTTTCTAAGGTCTGTTTCCCCATCTTCAAAACTCTATCTTTGGTTTATATACATTGCATGGTGAAGCATTCGTGCTTTAGAGTTAGTAGAACAGGCGTAGTGGGGCAGGGAATTCTGACGGGTGAGCTGAGGACTCCTTTGATTTTTCCAACTAAGAGCACAACAGGCTCCGACCTGGACTGACCAGACTACTCTGATAAAATGAGATCATGTGTCACCTAACACTGGCAAACCAAGGTTATGTTCTCCACTGAGGTTTAATTAGCCAAGCCCTCTCTTTCTTTGTGATGACTAATCTTGGCTACTAACTTGAGAAAGTCTCAACTGAAGAATTGCCTGCATTGGACTGGCATGTCTGTGGAGCATTTTATTGCTAATTCATATGGGAGTGCCCAGCCCACTGTGGGCCTGGGCTGTATTTTAAAATGGCTGAGCATCAGCCACAGAGCAAACCAGTAAGGAGCTTTCTTCCAGGGTCTTTGTTTCAGTTCTGCCTTAAATTCCTGTTCTTACTTTCCCCTTCATGATCGACTGTAATCTGAAAGCCAAGTAAACCATTTCCTCTCCCAAACTGCTCTTGTTCCAGGGATACTATTATAGCAACGGAAAGCAAACAAGGACATTTTCCCTTCCATACTATAGAACCAGCCTGCGATTCACCATGTTCAAAAGTACCAGAGATAGGGCTCCTTACAGGAAATTTACAATGTTGGGATAAAATTCATTTTGCTTTTCTTCTTTCCATTTCCCCCCTTCTGTGCTGGGATTGGAAGGCATGCTTCTCTGTATCCATAAGCTGCATCCTAAACCTCAAACCCACTCTTGAACAAAAAAAGTGGAGAGTTTCCTGATGGCTAGTTGACAGGTGAAAGACAAGAGAGACTGGTGGGAGGTTTGGGCTTTTTTTAAGGAATTGTTCACACTGGAACTTCAAAACTAAGAATGAAAACCAGTGGAGAGTATTCCTCTCCAGGTCCTGGAGATGAATATCCCAGGAATCCCGGATGATATTTAATTTCTTCCTTTTACTTGGGTTAATCTTCTCATTGGCAAGAATATAAGAACTATTCATATCTGCCAGTGGAGAGTTCTGAATGAGGATATTGCCCCCTAGTGCTGAAAAGTGGCCTAGCTGGGAACACCCCAAAATCCCAACTAAGTAAGATTGAGTTTTTAATATTGGTACCCAAGACCCTGCTCTTTGCCCTGACTGACTGGTGGGTTCTAAGAAGAACTGATGATATTACTATCATGTTATATAAAACCACGGCTACAAATAATGGCCTTTTTGATTACAGCTTGGGACTGTGACTTTCCCTATGAGATGAAGAGTGGCCACTTCTGAGGAGCAGGTCTTTCTGAGAAGCCCACAGAGGTTTCTTTCATGGAGTAAACGGCTGTTGATCTTATTGTGTACATTTTACCACTAGGAGGTAAAGCCTTTTGTCTTTTGTGGATCACAACTTTTGCTTTTAAATTTAGCAAATTCACATGTCTGTCCTTAAGGCCAGGTCAAAGGCTTTTTAAGTTCTTGTTATCAGGGAGAGAAAGCGTGCTCAAGTTGCTTCTTTGAAGCATTCGTTGGTCCGACCAGGAAGTAAAGAGTAGTCAGCTGGAAAGGAAAAGTTAAAGTGTTAACTATTACCAGGAAGTAGCGAGCGGGAGCCCGGTTACCAGGAGGTAAAGCCAACTTTAAGAAAAAGTGTTTGAAAGAACAACCATGGCCCCGGGGGCGGGGGTTGGGGGGCTGAGAAAGAGGAAGAAAGAGCAAGGAAGGAACAACTTCCAAAGAAATACCTACCAACCCACCATCCCAATCAGGCCCCTCTCTTCATTGGGATTCAAACCTCCTGGAGAGTGGCCAGCCCAGCCTACTCAGAGATAAAGTGCAGAGTCCACACGGAGGAAACTGTACAGAGAGGATTGTTCTGCCTTCAGGGCAGAACACCACCCACAGGGAGCTCCTGGAAACAGCAGGCTGCCCACTGTTGTCCACTTCTGGTGCAAGCGGAGAGCTGTGGGGACTGAGCAGTCAGGAGGCTGGGGAGAGGTGAACACCAGAAGAAGTACTCCCCTCTGCCATCTCTTCTTGAGTCTGTTCTAGGTGCCCTAGTGACTAAGTGTGTCTTTGTTCCAGTTATCAAAACAAAAGCAGAGGTTGGCTGTGAGTCCCACCAAAGTAGATTTGGGCTTGAGAATCAATAAATAGCAGATATAATAGATTTTCTACTAATTCTAATTCTTAAATATCAGAAACTCGCCCATTTGGAGGCATCTATTTGGGTCTTGGGTATCCTGGTAATGGACCCCCTCCTCACCTCTGCTCTGCACACCAGCTGAGGCACAGGCACCCACAGGTACCCGATGCTCAGGCTGCACCATGAATCGAGCATTCTTGTATTTAATGTCTGATGTCACTGGGCAATTCTGAAAGATTTTTATTAAAAAACCAAGCAAACACACTAGATACCAGTTGCAAAGACAGTTGTTGCGCTCGCTGATTCCTGATGCTCTTCACAGAGGAAGCGGGCTGGAGGCTCACTGGGCCCTGAGGGAGTAACCGGCCACTCCAGTCAGTCAGCGTGTTCCACCATTTTGCCCTGTTTGCACCGTGTGTTTGAAAACACGTGGGAGAGTCTACAGGCTGGGCAGTGACTGTCAGTGGGGCTGTTTTGGGGGTCACCTATGCTTCTGCCAGATCGATGCTTGRTCAGTGACCCTAAAATCTCACTGGGTAAACCTTGGCTTGTTGTTGTGACCTCGTGAGGAGTGGGGCGAAGGCTGTGTAGTGCCACCAACAGGATGAAAATTCTCCAAACAATTCTCCCCTCTTCCCTCCTGCACCCCCACCTGTCCCCCTTTCCCCCAGGAGTCCCCTTTCTCCTTTCATGTCACGTGTGTTCCACCTACTACTTCTTCAGCACATCTCACAGCCCCTTTCTCACTCCATGACCCATTCCAACACCCACATGTATAAAATGAGAATGCAGTCGAAGGTCATATGAGAAACATGTGGTATTTGTCTTTCTGAGTCTGGGTCACTGGACCCTATAAATGCTGTGATTTCTCTGTTCCTTATGTCTGAATAGATTTCCATTGTATTTATGCTCCACATTTTCCTTATTCATTATTATCTGTTGATGGACATCTAGGCTGTGCTCAGGGCTCTGTTCAAAGCTCTTTCCTTCCTTAGGTGCTAATACTTAGCGTTTTGCAATTATTATTATTATTATTATTRTTRTTGTTGTTGTTGTTGTTACTATTATTAYTAAAATTATTTAAATTATTTTCCTCAGAAAAAATGTGCATGTCTATTGCTGAGGTGGAATAGAGAAAGGGGTACATGCTACTTGTGGTGAATCTGGAAGGCCAGTTGGGTGGAAAGTATGGTGGGGCTGGCATGCCTCTGTTTCTCATCTTGCTCCCCTTCCTCATCCTTCTCTTCCTTCTNCTCCTCCTCCTCCTCCTCTTTCTTCTCCTCCTCCTCTTTCTTCTCCTCCTGCCAAGGTTTTACTTTGAGGTCAGGCTGACCTCAAATTCACCATTCTCTTACATCAGCCCTATGCCAGGCAGTTCCACAGCAGTCTATAAAAGTACACATTCTATATTGTTTTTCCTCTGGAGGGGGTTTATAGAACTGCGGATATAGTTCTGTGGTGGCTTAGGAATTGAAAACCAAAACCCTTGGGAATTAAAATTAAAAATCTTTTAAAACAAATTTTGGTTTTAATAGAAAGAAAAAAGTTTTGTTTTTTGTTTGCATTGGTAGCTTAAAGGTGCGTGGCCACTTACACTGTAGCTTGGGGTGACAAGGTCGGTGGGGCAGGTGAGGCGGCTCCGAGTCACTCTGCTGTCCTACGGATGCAGTCACTGGACTCCGATCAGTGGTTGTCTGAAGTCAGGCGTGCCTTAACCGAATCCACCAAACCCAGCTAAGGGTTTCTGCATTTTTGTCTCCCGCTCTTTCCCACACGGTTGCTTGTTTTCTGACATACTTGGAGATGTTCACAAAGGACTTTGAACTTTGCCACCCTATTAGTTYAGAGTTAGAATACAAGACCCATGGGCAGTTCCCTTAAAAGTAGATTTTGGTGCTCAAGTGTTTGGTGAAATCTGAGCATCTTCAGATAGTTTCTGTTTGAATCACTTAAAAAAAAAAAAAAAAACCAACAGGGAATCTCCTAGCTGAGAGTCTGCAGAAGTTTCCTGAGGGAAATTCTTCCAAGCCCCATGGCTTACAGAGATCTTGTGATTAGTACACAGCGTGAAAATCCAAGAGGGCAGCTGCTATCTTTCCCTCATGTCTGAATTTCCAAACAAGGAAATCAGCCTGCTGCCAGATGAAAATAACTAAAAGTGGATTTCTAGTCTCTTGTTTGCCAAGACAGTATTCGTTATCATTGGAAGTTCAGAGAATAAATGCACAGTTCTCCACGGGTAATGTGATCCTCTGCCCTCTGCGGCAGAGCTCACTGAGGTGAGTGAAAGTTTGACACGTTGTTCACTAGTCTGTCACCATAGCAATCACTTGATCAAAATCATAGATGTGCACGGTAGGGTAAATGGGTTTTTATTTGTTAGTGTTGACTGTGATAGGTCTAGAGACTTTGTCCTATGGGTTTTGGCTTTGAAAAATAATGCATAGCTAATTATTGGGGATTTTATACTTAGTATTATTTGAAATGATGAATTTTTGTAAAGAAATGTATTTTGTGGCACTTGTCTTACAAAATGTAAAGAGACAGACTWTGATTTTGAAAGGCTCACATTCAAGTTTTACTTCTGCTACAAACTCTCCACTGCCTGGAAAGTCACGKGACTCTGTGAATTTCTGTTTCCTTGTACTTAAAATGAAACAGTTGGGTTTTGAACATGGAGACAGAATACTAATGTTTATTTACCACAGTGATTCTCATGCCCAGGAAAGCAAGTAGAGTGCACTTCTCAGTAAACATTTCTTGCAGGACCTGAGGTGACTGGAAATTGTGGCATTCCATAATACAATGATTGAAGCATGTCATTTAAAATATGAAATTTCATAGMATCAATGTGTACATGCATATGTATACTGTAAGTGATGAGATGCTCAGAGATATGTGACATTTACAGAACTCCATTGTCCAAAGTGGGGAGAACGGCTTTAACATTATTGCTGTCCTGTCCTGGATTTGCTGGTTTAATTTACAAAAAAATGTTTTTTTTCATGTATGAGTGTTTTTTTTTAAAGAGTTTTTAAACCTCTAATTTTCTTGAATRTATATGGGTGTTCTGCCTGCATGGAAATCTGTGTAACACATCTGTGTAATGCCTACAGATGACAGATGAGGGCTTCTCCTGAGACTAGAATTAAAAAGACTCTTGCGAGAGGCCACTTACTTGGGTGCTGGAAATCTCACCTGGATCCTCTGGGAAAGCAACTAGCGCTCTTAACTGATTGAGCCNATGGAGTAAACGGCTGTTGATCTTATTGTGTACATTTTACCACTAGGAGGTAAAGCCTTTTGTCTTTTGTGGATCACAACTTTTGCTTTTAAATTTAGCAAATTCACATGTCTGTCCTTAAGGCCAGGTCAAAGGCTTTTTAAGTTCTTGTTATCAGGGAGAGAAAGCGTGCTCAAGTTGCTTCTTTGAAGCATTCGTTGGTCCGACCAGGAAGTAAAGAGTAGTCAGCTGGAAAGGAAAAGTTAAAGTGTTAACTATTACCAGGAAGTAGCGAGCGGGAGCCCGGTTACCAGGAGGTAAAGCCAACTTTAAGAAAAAGTGTTTGAAAGAACAACCATGGCCCCGGGGGCGGGGGTTGGGGGGCTGAGAAAGAGGAAGAAAGAGCAAGGAAGGAACAACTTCCAAAGAAATACCTACCAACCCACCATCCCAATCAGGCCCCTCTCTTCATTGGGATTCAAACCTCCTGGAGAGTGGCCAGCCCAGCCTACTCAGAGATAAAGTGCAGAGTCCACACGGAGGAAACTGTACAGAGAGGATTGTTCTGCCTTCAGGGCAGAACACCACCCACAGGGAGCTCCTGGAAACAGCAGGCTGCCCACTGTTGTCCACTTCTGGTGCAAGCGGAGAGCTGTGGGGACTGAGCAGTCAGGAGGCTGGGGAGAGGTGAACACCAGAAGAAGTACTCCCCTCTGCCATCTCTTCTTGAGTCTGTTCTAGGTGCCCTAGTGACTAAGTGTGTCTTTGTTCCAGTTATCAAAACAAAAGCAGAGGTTGGCTGTGAGTCCCACCAAAGTAGATTTGGGCTTGAGAATCAATAAATAGCAGATATAATAGATTTTCTACTAATTCTAATTCTTAAATATCAGAAACTCGCCCATTTGGAGGCATCTATTTGGGTCTTGGGTATCCTGGTAATGGACCCCCTCCTCACCTCTGCTCTGCACACCAGCTGAGGCACAGGCACCCACAGGTACCCGATGCTCAGGCTGCACCATGAATCGAGCATTCTTGTATTTAATGTCTGATGTCACTGGGCAATTCTGAAAGATTTTTATTAAAAAACCAAGCAAACACACTAGATACCAGTTGCAAAGACAGTTGTTGCGCTCGCTGATTCCTGATGCTCTTCACAGAGGAAGCGGGCTGGAGGCTCACTGGGCCCTGAGGGAGTAACCGGCCACTCCAGTCAGTCAGCGTGTTCCACCATTTTGCCCTGTTTGCACCGTGTGTTTGAAAACACGTGGGAGAGTCTACAGGCTGGGCAGTGACTGTCAGTGGGGCTGTTTTGGGGGTCACCTATGCTTCTGCCAGATCGATGCTTGRTCAGTGACCCTAAAATCTCACTGGGTAAACCTTGGCTTGTTGTTGTGACCTCGTGAGGAGTGGGGCGAAGGCTGTGTAGTGCCACCAACAGGATGAAAATTCTCCAAACAATTCTCCCCTCTTCCCTCCTGCACCCCCACCTGTCCCCCTTTCCCCCAGGAGTCCCCTTTCTCCTTTCATGTCACGTGTGTTCCACCTACTACTTCTTCAGCACATCTCACAGCCCCTTTCTCACTCCATGACCCATTCCAACACCCACATGTATAAAATGAGAATGCAGTCGAAGGTCATATGAGAAACATGTGGTATTTGTCTTTCTGAGTCTGGGTCACTGGACCCTATAAATGCTGTGATTTCTCTGTTCCTTATGTCTGAATAGATTTCCATTGTATTTATGCTCCACATTTTCCTTATTCATTATTATCTGTTGATGGACATCTAGGCTGTGCTCAGGGCTCTGTTCAAAGCTCTTTCCTTCCTTAGGTGCTAATACTTAGCGTTTTGCAATTATTATTATTATTATTATTRTTRTTGTTGTTGTTGTTGTTACTATTATTAYTAAAATTATTTAAATTATTTTCCTCAGAAAAAATGTGCATGTCTATTGCTGAGGTGGAATAGAGAAAGGGGTACATGCTACTTGTGGTGAATCTGGAAGGCCAGTTGGGTGGAAAGTATGGTGGGGCTGGCATGCCTCTGTTTCTCATCTTGCTCCCCTTCCTCATCCTTCTCTTCCTTCTTCTCCTCCTCCTCTTCTGTAGTAGTGGAACAACTTTGTGGGAAGCTTCTTTGATGTGGATTTGTAAAATTCTGCAGAAGGTCTGAAGGCTGGCCAGTGAGTGGGAGGAAATCTCCGTCTGTCCGAGACTGTCCGTTCTCAGTCAGCCTCCTCAGGCACCGTCTTCCGGCCAGGAGCGACACCGCCTACTCTAGAACGCAGGCTGAGTTCTCCCAGCTGTTTACACACCCATGGGGTGGGAGCAGAGGAGCCACCATGTGGACCCTCCAGCTCGTGACTCCTTTTAGGGTCCCCATGTTAGTCTCAATTCGTCTTCTTGGGGCGCCGAAACATATCCTTCCTGGGGGAATAGCTCTAAATAACTTGGAAAGAAATTCTTGCTTCTATTTGTTTTAGAAACCAAAGGCCTTAGCAACTGCTTTCACAGTGTCCCATAAGTTTAAGAATGTTCCAGAGACCAAGGAGTCGGGAAGACCCCAGGCTGTCTGTGGGAGGAACTCTAGCTGAGACTCCTAACAGTAGGAGATACGGATCCTGAAGTGGTACTACCAATAGCCAGGCAGGAGTCCCAGTGGAGGGATAAAGACAGCAACCCACCCACAAGACCTTCAACCCAACATGTGCCCTGCGTATAAGATGTGTAGGGACAAAGATAGAGCAGAGAGGGAGGGAATGGCCGACCAATGACTGGCCCAAATTGAGGCCCATCCCATGGTCAAGAACCAATCCCTGAGACTACTAATGATACTCTGTTATGCTTTCAGACAGAAGCCCAGCATAACTGTACTGTGAGAGGCTTCACCCAGCAGCCAATGGAAAGAGACGGAGACCCACAGTCAGACATTAGATGGAATTTGTAGAATCTTACAGAAGAGTCGGGGGAAGGACTGAGGGATCCGAAGAGGACAGTTGACTCCAACACAGTAAACTAACCTGAACACGTGGGGCTCCCAGAGACTGAACCACCAACTAAGGAGTGAGCACAGACTGGACCTCGGCCCGTTGTACATGTATAGAAGATGTGCAGTCTGGGATTCATTTGAGTCCTCCAACAACAGGAGCAGGGACAGTTCCTGACTCTGTTGCCTGCCTTCCTGAGGATTCCATTCCCTAACTGCGATGCCCTGTCTAGGCTCAGTGGGAGAGGATGTGCCTAGTTCCTCAGTGACTTGATGTGCCTTGNTTAAAAAGACTCTTGCGAGAGGCCACTTACTTGGGTGCTGGAAATCTCACCTGGATCCTCTGGGAAAGCAACTAGCGCTCTTAACTGATTGAGCCAACTCTCCAGCCCTGTGTTGGAATATTGTGCCTACATGWACACACACTGCCTGAATGCCTGGCACAAAGGGAGAMGGTGCCAGATCTCCTGGAACTGGAGCTGTAGCCACCATGTGGGTACTGGGAACTGAGCTCAGATCCTCTAYGGGATCAGCAATTGCTCTTAACAGGTCCCCATCTCTCTGGCTTCAACTGTGTTATTCTAATTTCCTAGTGAAGCAAAAAAATTTAAGGAAGAAAGACTAGAGACTTGGCTTTTAAAAAAAATTGTATTTATTTATGTATTGGCTTTACAACCCAATATCAGTCCTTCCTTTCCTCCCAGTACYCCCTCATGAAAGTCCTTCCCCATTCTGCTTAGAAGGGCAAGGCTCCCTCTGGGTGCCAACCCCATCCATCCCCATCTCACCCCCATCTCACCCTCTACCCTGCATATCAAATTGCTGCAGGACTAGGCACATCCTCTCCCACTGAGGCCAGACAAGGCTGTCCATTTAGGGGTACAGGAACCATAGGCAGGCAGGTAGACAGCAGACTCAAGGACAGCCCCTGTTCCAATTATTTGGGGGACTCACATGAAGATCAAGCTGCACATCTGCTATATATGTACAGGGGCCTAGGTCCAGCCCATGCTCTTTGGTTGGTGATTTAGTYTCTGGGAGCCTCCAGGGGTCTAGGTTAGTTGACTCTGTTGATCTTCCTGTGGAGTCCCTGTCTTCTTCAGGTCCCTCAATCTTTCTCCCAACTTTTCTATAAGACTTCCAGAGCACACTCTACTCTTTGGGTGTGAGTCTCTGCATCTCAGTCCATTGGCTGTTAGATAGAGCCTCTCAGAGGACAGTCATGTTAGGTTCCTGTCTGTAAGAATAATAGAGTATCTTTAATAGTGTCAGAGATTGATTCTTACCCATGGGATGGGTCTCAATTTGGGGCAGTCATTGGTTGGCCATTCCCTAAGACTCTG
>BDUI01005948.1:5978-16126 GCA_002335545.1 Apodemus speciosus
TCTAGCTTATAATGTATCATTGACAATATCCATAAATGATTCAAAATAAGGCATTATGAAAACATCCCAGAAGCAGAGTACAATAGAAAGCTTATACTATTCAGCACAATAGAAAGATGCATCAGTTTTACACATTGTCTCCTTAACCATTAGCAAATTATATAGCCTTCTGAGTTTGAGGTTCTTTATTTCTAAGATGAGGAAATTAGATATATTAGATACATGACCATTATAAAAAATTAGTCTGGATAGAGAGCATAATGCCATTCAATCTGAAATATTAAGGCATTCATTGAGTAATATCTTATTATTAGAGACATCACTGCCATATTATCAAGATCAATATGTGCAATGTATGTAGACAGTGTTAACACTTTAGCCAGGTTTCCTCATAGACTGTGAGAACCTTAATGCAGGGATAATGCAGGGTTGATCCGCCACTGTATTTTCAGTCATTGGCACAGCATCCCACATAAAATTAGTAAATGAGAAATGTAAATTGAACTGAGGATAAAACAAGTCTTGGATTCACAGTAGAGGGCTTTATTAGATTGTCTTGTATTTTTAAATGTATAAAATAAAAACAATAAGGATCAAAATAATTCATAGGGTTCTTTTTTGCACTCATTTATTTTATTATTTTTAGTTCAAAAGGAACTTTTTTGGGGATCCTCAACTATTGTTTTTATTTATTTTACATCTCAATTACAGCCTCTCCTGGTCCCTCCCTCCATAGTTCCTCCTCCATTCCTTCCCGTCTCCTTTGAGAGAGTGGAGACCCCCTTCCCAGATATCCCCTTACCCTGGCACATCAAGGGCTAGGCACTTCTCTGATTGAGGGAGAAGGCTGCTAAGTTAGGGGAGCAGATTCYACAGACAGGTAACAGCCGTAGGGATAGCCCTAGCTCTAATTGAAACAGATACAGACACCCACAGCCAAACATTAGATGGAGCTTGGGGACTCTTATGAAATTAATGTTGGAACAATTGAGGGCCCCAAAGAGGATAGGAACTCTACAGGAAGACCAACAGAGTCAACTAATCTGGACCCTTGGGAATCTCAGAGACTGAAACACCACCCAAAGAGCATACAGGGGCTGGACCTGGCCCCATCCCACACATGTGCAGAAGCACAGCTTAGTATTCATAGGATTCTTAATACCTCAAGATAGACACATTTGAAAAATCTTTGAGAGAAAACTCTTGTGAAATTTTGAGCATCTGTTGAATGTCATTAAAGGTAAGCAAGTGACAGAGTGCCAGGTAGAACCATAATCTTTCCTTTGATTCTTCTTTTAACRAGGAGAGAAAACATGATGACTTTCCTGRAGTAAATTTAAAGTCACCAACTATATTAACAGGGGAATAAAGCCTTGGCCATCTGATAGATGTATAATGAAATACAGATTATATATACTTCAAAAAGAAATGATCCAAGATGCTGAGAAGGGATATTCCAGTTCATTAACCATCTCTAATGARATGTGGAGAGGATGAATTGGTTGGTCAGCGCTATTGAGCAGACACATCTTCCTTGACAGGTCTGGGATGGATTTTGCTGACTCAGATATGAATGAAAATTAGCAGCATATTCATATATATTGGCCCCATTTATGTTACAAGCTTCAGAAATTTATTCTTGATTTTGCTTTTAATTTTCTTTTATTACCATTGTTACATTATTATGGCATATATGCATTGAGACAAGGGACTATGTGGACAGTTTTTACTTTATAATTTAATACAGTCAAAATGAGATCAAACTTACTACTATATTGGATTATATTTTTGAGGTTTAAATGACCCTGAAAGCAAAGGAAATAAAATAGTATTATTATGACATAATTATTAATAAGCTGACTCTGTACTTATGACTTGGTCTCTTCAGTTCATTAGCTTTGTTGACTTAATATCATAACAATCAAATGTGTAAGTTGGAGGAAACTAAGAAGCAAACACCTCCACTAACAGTTGTTTTTTGTGTTTCTCTTACTCTTAAATGCTTTATGTATTCCTTTTATCAAATTGGAGATTAATGACCTTTAATTCACCTTGTCTGAAAGAGTTCCTCCCCACACACTGATTGGAATTATTTGTGTATTCAAATCTTCCTTATGTTATTTTTTTTGTATAGGACAATGCTTAACAGTAGAAACAATGAAATACTGAACCAGTGGTTGAGTTCCACTTCCCCTAGTTACTCCTGCCCTAGAGGTACTGACACCATAGGGCCTATTATTTTGTACCAGATGTTGCTGGAAAAAAATTTTATGCTACTGTTTTTTCTCTGAGTTCTGAAACTTAGGTGTGTATCAAAATAACCCTGGCATAAAAGATGCATATTAAGGGCTGTGTGCTTGTAACTCAGATTAAGTTTTAACCATATGTTGCAGAAAAGGTAGTACTGATGCAATGTTTTGCCTTTTGTTTTATTTAAGAGCGCACAAATTTAAGAACTTAAAAACTACTCGAAGGAGATATATATATATATAAAGAGAAAGGCATAAAATGGATTATACATAAACAAGTAGCTGTGCAAAATCAGAAAATAATATAGGATACAGTGCTTTTTCAATTATTCTTGCTCATGTTATATAATTTGATGCTCAAGCTACACAAAGGATTTAGCAACATTAGTTTGGTAGGTAAATGCTGTGGCTATCATAGAACATCTTTTCATTCCTTTTTCTAATATATTTGGTACCATGGCAACAGACAACCATGCCTGGGCTAGGATGGTCACAGGAGAATGTGTTGCTCATTTAAATAGCAAAACTCTTTATGGACTGGTCCAGGATTGAGAAAATCAATCTGCATTTCAACCAAACCATCTTGTGTTGTATCAACTCTAGAATGTTTTCCTCAAGGGAGCAAGGACATTTCTAATCAGCTCTTCCTGGGAGTGTCTGTAAGAGGAAAGGAGAAAGCAATGGAATGTGCTCCATCAATGGATAGCTTTCCCTTTATAGAACTTTGAATAGCCCATGGCATATAAATGATTCAGCTGAAGTTAATGGCTCCAGGAACTGATCCCAGCTGGAGGTGGTGTCCCCTTGGACAAAGTCTGCTCTGTCCTTCCAAACTGTGGCACTGAGTGGGTTCAATTTTTTTCTTTTGCCTCGGCCTCAAGCTTGATGTGCATCCAGGAAATCCATGTAAATGTAGCATTTGGGGGTAAGTGGATATCTCTTCACACATCTTTTATTAAAATCTTTTAAATGATCATTTATACTTTATAATAAGTCTGGCATATAATTCTCAGGTTAAATCCTGGGCCAATCTTATAAACATTAATTCTCATCAAACAAAGACAACAGCAGTCAGATTTTCTGAAGGACAAAAGAAGTCATGCATCACTCGCTTGAATACCTTTCTTGTCTCCCAGAATTAATATTCCTTTTGTCACTTGTGCCTCCTGAACTCAAGGAAGGCTCCACAACCAGTACAGTCACCTGCAATTAGCTTTGAGCTAACATTAAGGCAAAGCCTTTATCAATGCTACTATATTTACTCTGCCTGAATCTAGTATCCACCATGTAGCTTCAAATCCTCATCAGCTTTCTTAGATTGTAAAGAACAAAGATCTCCAAATAGCCCAAGTTGTAAAAATAACAGTGTATTCTAGGTAGTCATCAATCATGAGAAACTACATCAGCTTCAACGACCAGCCATCTTCCCCTATTCTTTGATTCTGCGTCTATTTATGAATGTATTTAGTGCACTCTATCATTTTTTCATCTTCACCCTTTCTCCTCACAAATGACTTGTTTCGGAATTGACTTTGGGCATCCTTGCTCTTTCCCTTCCCATTCTTGTTCTTATTCTTCTCTTGCATACATTTTTGGTGAATGAGTGTGTGTGTGTGTGTGTGTGTGTGTGTGTGTGTCCTCATGTAGACATATGTGTATGGAAGCCAGAGATTGATTCCTTGATCACTTTTGTTCTTACGTTATGAGGCAGTCACTCTGAGTTGAATACAGAGTTTACTGAGTTGGCTAGTCTACCTAGCCAGCTTTGGAGATCTCATGAATTTTGTTCCTGAATGCTGGGGTTACGGGCAAAAATTTCATACTCACACTACACTTACATAGGGGCTGGGGATCTTGACTCATAAGCCAAATGCCTTGCATTCATTTCTTGATGCAAAGGATTTGTATTTCTTATTCAAATGGCCATAGTGAGATAACAGAACAGATGGTACAGAGGTGTTACATGACCAGCAATGGTGTGAAGTAGGCCCTTTATGTCAATTAGCAGGAATTCCTTCAGAAAAGCCAGTATGTTTTCAGCAGAATCATTCAACAAAAATTTGAATGCATATTGTTGTGAATTTGACTACTCAGATATTATTTCCTCATCTCTAAGGAAAGTAATTAATATTTGTCAGAACTCTGATAAAGATTACTCATGTGAATGAGTTGCACAATGTTTTTAATTAAGGGTGCTTTACATAGTTGTTTTAACAATATTATCATTGACAATAGCAATGTGAACATGTGATTTTATAGTAATAATTGCATTGATAATAGTATGTTTTGATGTTCTGGGATCAAACCAAAGCTCTTGAACACACTAGGCAAATGCTCTACCACCACACATTATCTCCAGCTCCAACAATGCTGTTAAAAGTTATAGTTGTAGTGTTCGTAGTGGAAATAGTAATAACTAAAATCAGGAAGAAGTGTCTGGCTTTTGTTTTATATTGTTTAAATTTGCTGAATCCCTGAATTTCAGTTCTTGAGACCAGATTTTCAAGAGATATAAATATAATTCAAGCAAAATAAAAGGAGAGAGAGGAAATAATATGTATTTTTATGACTGTATACTCAATGGTGTGAGTTTTGGCTGGTTAGATCCAGAGGATAAGCAATGCAATAAGTAGGTCTAGTCAACAGAACTCTTTCATTTTTTGGCTAAACTTTCTTATGGGCTGATTAGATTCTCAGGCAGACCTTCCTGACATACTAGAAAAAGTGGCCATTAGAATATATCTAGTTTGATTTTATCATTTTAGAGGAAAAAAATCTAGAGAATCAAGCATGACATTTACCCACCATATTACCTAAATACTTGTGGAAGAAATTTTTTTCTATGGGTGCTTTAATTTCCCACAAATATGTTACTGTGGTCAGAAATATGGGGCATGGAGGTAGCAACATACTTTGGTCCTTTCTGGTCTAGGGCTGATCCTGAGCCTTTCCCAGGTCTGAAAGTGGGATCTGGGAAGTTGGTTAGATCCAAATCACATGTAGTTGAAATAGAAGTAGGTGGCAGTCTCACTAACAGAAGACAGCTAGTTACAGCAAAGATCTGACTGCCTCCATGCCTGCCAGTTTCTCTGGGACTGAGGTGAGGTGATACATATATAGCTGGCTAAAGTCCCTCACAGACAGACTTGCAGTTGACACCCATGTCTATCTTCCGCTCCTGTATAACATTTGTCTCCAACCTTCTTTCTGATACAAAAATTGCCTTACCCATGTGGACAGCACACAGCTTGCTTACACATCCACCTGTAACTAGGTACTTGAGCTGATCATAGTTCGAGGCGGTAATACGCAAGCAGCTATGAATTTTAAAGCACAAAGATTTCCACGGACTTGAACTTTTATTTCTTTTGGGTAATTTCCTAGGAGTACAGTGGTGTCTAGATCTTACAGGCAGTGTTTGTTTAATTTTTACGAGCCTCAAAACCTGCTTTCCAAAGTGACGGCTGTAGTTTTACACTCTCGTGGTTGGCCTTTGAGCTTGGCTACCTTAATTAATATGCAGTAGAATCTCATGGTGGTTTTAATTTGAATTTTGACACTGACTATTGAAGAAGGCCATATTTTTAAAACTACTTTCTTCCCATATACAAATCATCCTCAGCAAAATTTTAACTCAAATGTTTCACTTATCTCTTGAGATAAGGTCTCTAGTAGCCCTGGCTGGCACTGAAATGGCCTTGTAGTTGAAGTAGACCTTGAACTCTTCCTGCCTCCTCTTCCTAAGTGCTGGAATTACAAGTGTGTATCATCCTAGCTTGACTCATTTTGCTTATTTTTAAAGGTCATTTTATTGGTGAATGTTGAAAGTTATTTATTTTAAAAGTCCATTATCAGATACATGATTTGTGGCTATTGCCTCTAGTCTGTGACTTGGCTATCAACCTTCTCGGTCACTTTTAAAGCATACAAATGTTTAATTTCAATGCAGTGCAGCTTAACTGGAAATTCTGGATGCCTTTTGTGAAGCTGGTTACTGTCTCTGTGTCCTGTGGCCCAGCGGAGTCTCCCCTAGCTCTCAGCTCTTTACTAAGAGATTCTGGCTTGCTTCTCTCTCCTTTCACAGAGTCCTTGAATACCTTGTCAAAAGAGAGAGGGGACAATGGGGACTCAGCTGTTGTGCTTTCCACCCGCAGTGTCACTTTCCTGCTTTTTATCTGTATCTGGGCAATCTATTACTCCATGCTACTTTGGTTTGTGAGATGTGTCAGGCATGAAAATGAATCCAGCCCATGATCTCTGGCTTGGTAAGAAATAGAAGCTCTCACCCATAAACTTCCTGGAGCAGAGAACAAGTGTGTCTTTTATTATTGATGTTCTCCATCTGTGTGCAAAGTACCCTGGGCATGGTGAGTGAACCAAGCAAAAGAAATGTTCACTGGGTAGGTTAGATTTTCCTTAAAAAGTGAAAACTAACAAATCACTCTCAGCTTGTGTGTTTATAGCTTCATTCTCTTAAGAATAGGGATGATGAAATGAAATTTAGTTCTTTTTCATCAGTGGAGCTCAGTAAACACAGGCTTTGGTAACTCAACCTCAAGGAAGATGTTTGTAGCCACAGGGCATTTGTTCAATACTGAATGAATAAACACTATATATTTCATATGTAAAATGAACAACCTGCATACAAAGTTATGTAACTAGTGACCAAAAATGTTTCTTACATAAGTTTGAGTATCCTTTCAGCAGTGATTCTATTATTTTATTAACTTTTTAGTATGGAGAGTACATAATATATGTGAGATTTATATTAAAACTTACACTTTCAACCACATTGGCCTGTTTGATTAGTCAAGTTGGTTTTGTTTTTATGAAACATATTTTAGTATACCAGCGATTCTCAACCATCCTAATGCTGTTGACTTTTAATACAGTTTAGTGACCTCAGCCATTAGCTTATTTTGTTGTTCATAACTATAATTTTGCTAATGTTATGTATCTTAATATAAATATCTGTGTGTTACAATGTCTTAAGTGACCCCAGGGAAAGAGTCATGGTCTTAAGAACCACCAAAGAGCTCATGACCCAGAGATGGAGAAACATTGTTGTAAACAAGTATCATCACCATTATCACCATCACCACTACCACCACCACAACATCATTATCATCATCATCATCATCATCATCATCATCATCATCATCATCATCATCACTACCATTACCACCACCACCACGATCAAATTCATTATCATCATCATCTTTACTAAGGGCAGAAAATTTAACACCAATTTTTCCTTTTATAATTTTTGGAATGAAAAGCATGATGTCTAATGTAATTCTTATTTTTTTCTTTCCTTTTATTAGATATGTTCTTTATTTACATTTCAAATGTTGTCCCCTTTCCTGGTTTCCACCCCCGAGAATCCCCTAATCCATCCTCCCTCCCCCTGCTCACCAATCTACCCACTCCTGCTTCCCTGTCCTGGCATTACCTATACTGGGGCATCTAGCCTTCTTAAGACCAAGGGCTTCTCTTCCCTTTGATGTCCAACAAGGCCATCCTCTTTGCATCTGGAGCCATGGGTCCCTCCATGTGTACTCTTTGGTTAGTGGTTTAGACCCTGGGAGCTCTGGGGGTACTGGCTGGTTCATATTGTTGTTCCTCCTATGTTGCTGCAACCCCCAAGGTCCTTGGGTCCTTACTCTAGCTCCTCTATTGGGGACCCTGTGCTTAGTTTGATGGCTGGCTGATAGTGTCCCATCTGTATTTGTCATGCACTGGCAGAGCCTCCCAGGAGACAACTATATCAGACTCCTGTCAGCAAGCACTTGTAGGCATCCACACTAGTGTCTGGGTTTGGTAATTGTATATGGGATGGATCCCTAGGTGGGGCAGTCTCTGAATTGTCTTTTCCTCAGTCTCTGCTCCACACTTTGTCTATGTATCTCTTCCTGTAGGTATTTTGTTCCCCCCTCTAAGAAGGACCAGAATATCCATACTTCATTCTTCCTTCTTGAGCTTCATTCAGTCTGTGAACTGTATCTTGGGAAAGCACATATTGATTTTTGATCAGTTTATTTAATAAAATGGGATGCATTTCAACACAGCAGAATAACATCTATCATGTAATTGGTACACAAAGATGGCTACAATGTCCTCTTCAGCATGGTCATTGTCACTGTCCTGACTTGACTACACAGACTTGAGTCACAGTGGTGTCACTAAACTTTCAGTATATTTTTCCCTCATGGGGCTATGGTAGAGCTGGAGACCACTCTTAGAACTTTGTAAAGTCCTAGTCCTTTAGGTACAGTCTTAAACCTGTTCATCACATCCATTAACTCCAGATACTTCCTTCTTTATTCTAACAGGGTGATGAGTATTCCTCCTTCACCTGTCCTACTGTGGCTTCCAAGGCTCTCAGAATGGAGAGTTAAAATTGCTTCATTTACACACCCAAAGAGTCATGTTCCTCATGGTAATTGATGACAGAATATTACCTAATCTGATCATCTGGTTATTTGTTGAATTTAAAACTCCAAAGACTTCCAATCTAGATTTCGAGCACTGTTGGTGAACTATAAAAGGTCACTGATAAATAAGAAGAGTGAAAAGGTTTATGATGCCATGCCACCCCTCTCCCAAGCATTGTTGGTTGAGTTCTGCAGCTTATTGGCAAGGTTTTTGTGGGGAGAATTCACATTCCAGATCAGCTCTGATGCCAAGGATGGCAGGCATGTGCAGTGTCACTCCTGTCTGGACTCCTTGGCACATCCTCCTTTTTTCTGAAGACAACTGAGGTCAAGAAACAGATTTGTTGGGAGTACACATAGGCTATGTGTGCGCTCCACATGTGGAGTTAGGAATAAGGGGAATAAAGCCTTCCTTTGTTTACCTTAGACATCTCCTTTGATAAATCTTATACTCAGGTTCTCACTGGTTATGTACATTCAGTTGATTGCTGCCAAATTGAGAAGAGCTAGAGAAAAATGAATTATTGAATCATAAGCACTCTATGTTTTCTGCACCAAAAATGTCAATAACTTGCCACTATTCCATGTATAAAGTATATGACTTAAGGCTGACACATAAAGTCTGAGTATTCCTAACTCATCCTCTGGGCATACTCTTTATCCAGTAAGTCAGATTTCATCCCACTTTGAATGTTTGGGTCTTTCATTGGCTTAGAGTTAGTATTTATTTTAAATAGCAACTTGGACAATAAAAATACTGTCAAGGACATATTCTGTTCTTTATCCTTCATCTACATAGTCTTTTCTTAAATTTTGTAAGAATCTTAGCATTTAAATGGTAAAACATAGTAAGTATTACTCTTTGTGACCCTCCTCTATAAACACTGTCTTCTGGCTTTTTCCCCGACCCAACCATAGCCCAGTGACCATTTCAGCTCTTGAACCCATTGTTCTGTTATGGACCTCTATCCTCCACTACACTTACTAGTTACCAAGTGTCTCCTTCTAAGTGTATATCTCTCTTGTACAGAATTGTAGCAGAATGAATAAATGCTTGAGAGGAGCCCAGAATACCAGGAATGAATTTGCTTTGTGGTTAAGATGGTGATACCCCCAAATAAAAGGAAGAACATATAATATATGAGAGGTTTCACCTTATATATTCAGGGAATGATAAACCAAAGGCAGAGTGGACACTTGTCCTTGGTACTCAGATAGCRGCACAGAGTGTTGATCACAAGGTGATYAGAGTAAAATGTTTACATTATGGAGCATTAGTTATGATGATGGCTGAGAGCTAATAAGGGCTTATGATGCAATAAACTTTGTGCTGAAGATTAGCTTGCAGATTTTCTGAAATTTATTGCTGGCCCTCTATCCATACAAAACCAGCTTTATAACAACTCGTATTTTAAAAGCAAAACTGAGATTTCAAAATATTAATTTATTTTCTTAGGTCACAGAG
>BDUI01005948.1:62342-74906 GCA_002335545.1 Apodemus speciosus
CTCCACATCCTCACCAACACCTGCTGTTTCCTGAGTTTTTAATCTTAGCCATTCTGACTGGTGTGAGGTGAAATCTCAGGGTTGTTTTGATTTGCATTTCCCTTATGACTAATGATCTTGAACATGTCTTAAGGTGCTTCTCAGCCATCCGAAGTTCTTCAGGTGAAAAGTCTTTGTTTAGCTCTCTACCCCATTTTTTGATAGTGTTATTTGGTTTTCTGGGGTCTAACTTCCTCAGTTCTTTGTATACATTGGATATTAGCCCTCTGTCAGATGTAAGGTTGGTGAAGATCTTTTACCAGTTTGTTGGTTGCCAATTTGTCCTTTTGACAGTGTCTTTTGCCTTACAGAAACTTTGTAATTTTMTGAGGTCCCTTTGATTCAGAGTTGTAAGAATTTGATTGATTATTTTTGGATCTATATTCATAGGGGAATTTGGTCCGAAGTTCTTTTTCTTTCTTGGGTCTTTGGTTTAGATATAAGTGTGAATATGACTTCATACAACGAATCAGGTAGTTTTTTCCATTTATACTTAGTGGAATAATTTGGAGAGTATTGGTATCAGGTCTTCTTGGAAGGTTTTATAGAACTCCGTACTAAATCCATCTGGTCTTACTCTTTTTTTTTTTTTGGTTGGGAGACTATTGACGACTACTTCTATTACTTTAGGGCTTATGGGGCTCTTCATATGGTTTATCTGATTCTAATCTAACTTTGGTACTTGGTATCTGTCTAGAAAATTGTCCATTTCATCCAGATTTTCCAGCACAATTGGTTGGTATAGGCTGTGGTAGGGTCTGAAGATTTTTTGGATTTCCTCCATTTCAATTGTTATGTCTCCCTTTTCTTTTCTGATTTTGTTAATTTGGATACTGTTTCTGTGTCCTTTGGTTTATCTGGCTAAGGGTTTATCTATCTTGTTGATTTTCTCAAAGAACCAGCTCCTGGTTTGTTTAATTCTTTGTATAGTTCTTTTTGTTTCTACTGGTTGATTTCAGCCCTTAATTTGATTATTACCTGCTGTCTACTACTGTTGGGTGTATTTGCTTCTTTTTGTTTTGGAACTTTCAGATGGCTGTCAAGCTGCTACTGTATGCTTTCTCCATATAATTTTTGGAGCACTCAGATATGAGTCCCTCTTAACACTGCTTTCATTATGTCCCATAAGTTTGGGTATATTGTGCCTTCATTTTCRTTAAATTCTAAAAAATCTTTAATTTCTTTCTTTCTTTTTTTCCTTGACCAAGTTATCATTGAGGAGAGCATCGTTCAGCTTCCATGTGTATGTGGTCTTTGTATTGATTTTGTTGTTAATGAAGACCAGTTTTAGTCTGTCATGATCTGATAGGATACCTGGGATTATTTCAGTCTTCTTGTATTTGTTGAGTCCTGTTTTGTGACAAATTATATTGTCAATTTTKGAGAAGGTACCATGAGGTGATGAGAAGAAGATATATTCTTTTGTTTTAGGATGAAATGTTCTGTAGATATCTGTTAAATCCATTTGGTTCAAAACTTCTGTTAGTTTCACTGTGTCTCTGTTTCATTTCTGTTTCCATGATCTGTCCATTGATGAGTGAAGTTTTGAAGTCTCCCACTATTATTGTGTGAGGTGCAATGTGTGCTTTGATTTTTAGTAAAGTTTATTTTATGAATGTGGGTGTCCTTTAATTTGGATCATTGATGTTCATAATTGAGAGTTCATCATAGTATATTTTTCCTTTGATGAGTATGAAGTGCCCTTCCTTATATTTTGATAGGTTTTGGTTGAAAGTCGATTTTGTTTGATATTAGAATGGCTCTTCCAGCTTGTTTCTTGGGACCATTTGCTTGGAAATTGTTTTTCCAACCTTTTACTTTGAGGTAGTATCCGTCNGGAGGTTTTATCCAGTGCCATTGCATACTGGAAGTATAACTTTTCTCTTTCTTTCTTTCTTTCTTTCTTTCTTTCTTTCTTTCTTTCTTTCTTCCTTCCTTCCTTCCTTCCTTCCTTCCTTCCTTCCTTCCTTTCTTTCTTTCTTCTCCTTCCTTCCTTCTTTCCTTCCTTTCTTTGGTTTTTCGAGACAGGGTTTCTCTATGTAGCCCAGGCTGGCCTCAAACTCAGAAATCTGCCTGCCTCTGCCTCCCAAGTGCTAGGATTAAAGATGTGCACCACTACTGTCTGGCCTTTTTAAAATTTTTTTGAGATGGGGTTTCTCTGTGTAGTCTTGGCTGTCCTGGAACTCCCTCTGTAGACCAGGCTGTCCTCGAACTCATAGCGATTTCTGCCTGCCTCTGCCTCCCTAGTGGTGGGATTAAAGGTATGTAGTACTACAACTCGGCTTCTTTTTGGTTTTACAGAGATTCCCAACTAAGAGATTTCCTTGAGTTTCAGGAAACTTCAGCCTTTTGAAGTGTTAGAACCTTAAGACAACTAGGACTTCTGAGACTGGACTCAGTTTATTTTGCAAAATGAGATGGCCACAGGCCTTTGTGGGCTGGGATAGAATGTCATGATTGACATCTGAAAGGTTGAAATGACCCTTTCTAGGCTCACGTTTGACTCCATCTTCCCAGCACTGTATGGGGAACTGTGGAACGTCGGGAAGCTGAGGCCTAAGAGGCCGATGTGGGCCACTGGGGGCCTTTGACCTTTATATCTGTACCTAGTTCCAGCTGTTCTGTTTCTCCATCTGTCACAACATGGCCGCCGTTGCCACACACTCCTGCTCTGATGCCTCCCCAACATGATCACCTGAGTCCCTCTGGGACCACAAGCCAAAATGAATCTTTCTTCTCTTAAGTCATTTCTATCAGATATTTGGTCACAGGGATGTGTTAACAAATATAGCTTATTTTGTTATGTTGAAGGTAAATTGAGTAATTTGGAGCCCTGAGGATTACACTGGATCCTTGAATCTAACCTGGCTGATGTCTCACACCTCTCTCTCTCTCTCTCTCTCTCTCTCTCTCTCTCTCTCTCTCTCTCTCTCTCTCTCTCTCCATTTACTAATTTTTGGTACAGGGTCTCACTCTGCAGCCCTGGCTAGCCTGGAACTTGCTATGTAGATCAGGTTACCCTTCAGCTTGCAGAGTTCTGAGTGCCAGGATTAAAGGCATGCACCACCACACCTGGATACTTCTGTTCATTTTTTAGAAGCTATCCCCACACCTTTACTTCTATACCTAGCCAAAAGCTGGTACATGAATTGCTTCGTTGAGCCAGGTTGCAGTGGCAAATTCCAAACACAGTGGACAGACATCTTGGTCCAGCTGCAGGAGCAAAGCAAGCCTATTACAAAACAAGCCTAGAAGAAGTTTCATCATAAACAAGAAACTGGATGAGAGCTAGCCATGGCAACATGTAGACATTTTGGGTTTTCAGCCATGCTAGGAACAGTGCCTGCTGAGGACTTGGAGACAGCCAGATGGCCAACACTTGGGTTTCCCACAGCATGAGTTTTAGCGGTGTGAGGGATACATAAAAATATGTAAAAATAATCTGAGGCTAGTTAGTAATCTATTTTTACTCTGCACATTTCTCTTTGCTACAAGTAAATCGGACTGCGGTTTTGTGTTCCTTTAATCTGTTACTTTTAGCCACGGTGGCAGGCATCAGCAGACATGGCTCTGTGTGGCCAGCCACCGCACGACGGGTAGAGAAACAGGCTGTATGCCAACAGACACTCCCACTAAACTCCAGAGAGCACACAGCATAACCTCTATAGGAAAAACAAAAATCCAAGGCTGAGGTGTGTCCAACGTGGGTGTTGGGAACTGAACTCTGGTCCTTTGTCAGAGCACTATGCAGACTTAACCTGAGCCTCCACTCCAGCCCGCGTCCTGCCTTTTGCTATGTTCCTCTCACATAGTTAACCTTATTTTAATTTCTACATGGATCCTACAAGGCAAACCATTATTTATCCTACGGAGACGCGCTGCCTGCACCTGGTTGTGGTGCTGTAAATGGCTGAGGCAGGCTGCACACCCAGAGTCAACGACCGCAAACCTCTCCAGTCACATCCGGCTCATGCAGGATCTCTCCAAGAGATGAAACTCTTGCTACCTTCAAACGTACAAACCCAGAACTTTATGAGGCCACTTAGTAGTTTTGTTACTAGTCAACATAAGTTAGCTTCTCTGTCCACAGGACAGAAAATGAAGTCAAGGGAGTGTTGTGGAGGATGCTGTGCACTTCTTGACTTGAGGAAGCAGGAGCTGATGCGGAGGTCATGGAGGGATGTTTCTTATGTTTCCCTTGCCTCATCTTTTTTATTTATTTTTTGTTTTAGATTTATTTTTTAATGTGCATGAACATTTAGCTTGCATGTATATCTGTGTAACCCATGCATGTCTGACGGTGAAGTTCAGAGGGAGTCAGATCCCCTAGAATTGGCGTTATAGAGTTGTGAGCCACTGCGGGGTCTGTGAAGAGTACTTGGGTCCTCTGGAAGAGCAACCAGTGCTCTTAATCACCGAGCCATCCTTCCAGCCCCACTTGGCTCATTTGAATCACCAATGTCTTACAAATAGCAGTCACTCAATAAATGTTGATACTTAGAAAGAAGCTTTAGAGTATCCTTCTTCTTGAATGCTGATAGCTAACATGACAAAGAGCTATCTTAGGACTCTTACAGATGCTAAATTATAGGAACGGTTTGCTTACACTTTGCTATTAAGAGCTGAAGTGTGGTTTAAAATAAAGAGGCACTTAGATAAAGGTGATTTGAAGTAAAAGTCTAAACATTACAACTGTTGGGACAGGGGTAGCTCAATAGCAGAACCCTTGCCTAGCATGTGTAGGGCCCTGGATTTAATCTTCAGCACAGGTAAAAGAAAAAAAAATCATTTAAAAAGGCTCATCAGGATCCTTCTGGCTGCCATCTGCACCCAGCAGGTGGGGTTGTTCCACAGCCTTCTGTGCATGGGTCCTGCCAGGAGAGAGCCGCTCTCTCAGGAGTGCTGACACAGGCTTACAGGCCCACAGGAGGGACAAGCTCCAGCCAGAGACAGGAAGACCACCTAACACCAGAGATAACCAGATGGTGAAAGGCAAGCTCAAGAACCTTACCAACAGAAACCAAGGTTACTTGGCATCATCAGAATTCAGTTCTCCCACCACAGCAAGTCCTGGATACCCCAACACACCGGAAAAGCAAGAGTTGGATTTAAAATCTCATTTCATGATGCTGATGGAGGACTTTAAGAAGGACATAAAGAACTCTCTTAAAGAAATACAGGAGAACACAGGTAAACAGGTAGAAACCCTTAAAGAGGAAACAGAAAAATCTCTTAAAGAATTACAGGAAAACACAACCAAACAGGTAAAGGAATTAAACAAAACCATCCAGGACTAAAAATGGAAGAAGAAACAATAAAGAAATCACAAAGGGAGACAACCCTAGAGATAGAAAACCTAGGAAAGATATCAGGAGTCATAGATGCAAGCATCAACAACAGAATACAAAAGATAGAAGAGAGAATCTCAAGTGGAAAAGATACCATAGAAAACATTGACACAACAGTCAAAGAAAATACAAAAGGCAAAAAGCTCTTAACCCAAAACATCCAGGAAATCCAGGACACAATGAGAAGACCAAACCTAAGGATAATAGGCATAGAAGAGAATGAAGATTCTCAACTTAAAGGGCCAGTAAATATCTTCAACAAAATTATAGAAGAAAACTTCCCCTAACCTAAAGAAAGAGATGCCCATGAACATACAAGAAGCCCACAGAACTCCAAATAGAGTGGATCAGAAAAGAAATTCCTTCTATCACATAATAATCAAAACACCAAATGCACTAAACACAGAAAGAATATTAAAATCAGTAAGGGAAAAAGGGCAAGTAACTTATAAAGGCAGACCTATCAGAATTACACCAGACATCTTGCCAGAGATGATGAAAGCCAGAAGATCTTGGGCAGATCTCACACAGACCCTAAGAGAACACAAATACCAGCCCAGACTACTATACCCAGCAAAACTCTCAATTACCACAGATGGAGAAACCAAGATATTCCATGACAAAAACCAAAAAGAAAATATCTAATAAAAATACTATTTTTTTTAAAAAAAGCATCATCAGAAAGGCAATTGCTCTGGAGGCTGGGGCTGCAGCTCGGTGGTAGAAGGCACTTGTAGCGTTCTGGGTTCAATTCCTTGTGCCACATGCTCACATATGTAGCCCCACCCCATGGAATGAAAAGGGCAACAATTTTGTAGAGGACAGACATCCTATTCAAGTTTTCCAGTCAGGTCTCAGCCTCGACCTTGCCTTGTCTTTCACAGAAATGCACAGACTTAGTCTTGTCTTTAAGCTCGGCACGGACCTACCACCAAGGTCTCTGACAGCTAAGTGTCCTGGCACCTGCCCCTTTCTTCTCAGCCTACTGTCATGTCTGTGTTTGGATGGTCACATTTCCCCTTAGGACAGTTGGCAGGAGTCTGCTATGTCTAGGCACACCCACTGCACTTGAGTGCGGTATTTACCAAATGAATATCTGGTCCCATCTTTCTGCTAAAATCCCTCTGAGGACTCCTGAGAATCAAGAACAGTAGGACCAACAGCTTCCTTGACAACAGGAACGCCTAAAACATGGCAGCCATTGGCTGTGAGGCTCCTGTGCGTTTGGGATGTAGCAGTGTAAATGTGATAGAAGTAAGTTTTAATTTCACTTTATTTTAATTAAGTTAAAGGCCAACCTGGGGCTAATCAATACTGTTTTGGACCTTCTGGATCTGGACTAATATGCAAGTTCCTCAAGCAAGCCCACTTTGCTTCTATTTCTCTCTCCCATCCTCATTTTCTTCTTTTGCTTCTCCTTCTCCTCCCTTCCCCCTTCCTCCTCCCCTCTCTACCCTCCTTCCTCTCCTCCCTTTCCTCCCAGTCTTACCTGGATGCTAGGTATCCAAATGTCCGGTCTTCCAGCCTGCACGACATGCTCTCTAGCCCTGGCTCCAGTCTCTCGAGATGGCACATTACACTCCAGAAATATATGATGGCTTTCAGTTTTCCCCCAAAGTATAATCCTAATGCACAAGTTCTTGTTCCCTTAAAGTTTCTACTCCCTGTCCCACTCTCCTGGATAACCTTCCCTCCTGTCAAATAAGAAACTGCAGCTTGGAGTTCTAGCGTGACTCACTCGGACTCATAAATTCTAGCTGTGAATAATGGCAGAATTCAATTGAATTTAGACAATCGAATTTTGTTGAATGACTTCAGCCCTGATTGTCTTGTGGTTACACAGTACATCTTATTTTTTCAATAAATATTCTCACCCCTAGTCATCAACTGTCTGTCTGAGAACCGTGTATGTGTGTTTTAATAATTCACTCACCTGAAATTTAATATCAACGAATTAGGCATGTTGAATAATGGGAGGTAGCCCAGAGTCCAGGGACACTCAAAAGATTCGCTGAGTTCTTATGGATTCCTAGAGGCTACCTCAAGCCCAAATCTCCTTATTCCAATGTGGGATATACTTTAAAGATGTCACTGGAGGGAGAACAAAATGTGCTTCTTGTGTTTTGGCCCTCGCGTGGTGGGCGTGAGCTCAGGAAGGCATCACAGAATTTGAACAGAGCCTGGTGGAGTCAGACTGATCAGACAGACATTGGGAAATGACTGTCAAACGAGGCTGGAAGCAATGTCAGGTGAGAGTCATTGAGGACCCAGGACAGAAAGAACGTGGTCTTTTTTTTTTTCACCTCAATTTAGTCTGCTCACCTGTGCCTACGATGCTCAGGGTGGTGGTGAGCGGGCTCTGGGGCTGGGGTGGAATCCTGGCTCCTCTACCTTCCATGGTGGGTGACTTCAGTAGGTTCCCTATGCAGCGGGTTTCATGGTCTCCAGTGCACAGGGATCCTGTGCCCGAAAGCCAGGGTTTTTATGACCCCAGATGACTTTCCATACCCAGAGAAGGCCTGAAGGAACCAGGCAGGACTGGTTGGAGCTAAGCCATTCTCTTTGGAGGTAGAAGCCATAGAGATTGCTTCAGCAGCAGAGAGGACCAAGGGGCTTTGCTCCTTGACCTTTGCAAAGGTCTGGAGGATCAGGGCTAAGCAGTGGGGTGTGAGGCTGCAAGTCCTTGGTAGCCATTTGAGAAAGGAGCACTCCTTAGTGCCACTGTCAGCTGGACTGGCAAGGTTCAGCCACAAGCTTTTAATTTTTTTTTATTTTTTTATTAGGTATATTCTTTATTTACACTTCAAATGTTGTCCCTTTTCCTAGTTTCCCCCTCCCCTGAAAATCCCATAAGCCATCTCCCCTTCCCCAATCAACCTTCCCCCACTTTTCTATCCTGGTATTCCTCCACACTATGGTATCAAGTCTTTCCAGAACCAAGGGCCTCTCCCCCATTGGTGTCCAACAAGATCATCCTCTGCTGCCGATGTGTCTGGGGCCATGGGTAACTCCAAGTATACTCTTTGGTTGATGGTTTTGTCCCTGGGAGCTCTGGGAGTACTTGGTGACTCAAATTGTTGTTCCTCCTATGGTGCTGCAAACCCCTTAAGCTCCTTGGGTCCTTTCTCTAGCTCCCCCATTGGGGACCCTGTGCTCAATTCAACCAGCCACAAGCTTTTTAGTGCATGTAGCAGATCAAGGGGGCTTCACTATTAGAATGTGTTCTCCCAATAGTGCATTGAAAGTAATGTGGGCATGTGCTGTCCTTCCCAAAGGGTGTGAGCCCTCAATTCTATGGTTGGTTGAATTGGGATATTGGAGAAGTCAAGGCTGAGGTCAGCTCTCTGTGTGTATGTGTGTGTGTGTGTGTGTGTGTGTGTGTGTGTCCACTGTTATTATTACAATGAGTAAGAAGCACAGGCATTGTATGTGTTCCCGTGAGGCCCCCCTCTCTGTTCTTTTTTTAAAGATTTATTTATTTATTTTATGTATATGTACTCTATTGCTTTCTTCAGACACCCCAGAAGAGGGCGTCAGATCTCATTACAGATGGTTGTGAGCCACCATGTGGTTGCTGGGAATTGAACTCAGGACCTCTGGAAGAGCAGTCAGTGCTCTTAACTGCTGTGCCATCTCTCCAGCCCCACTCTCTGTTCTTTTTTGATACAGGGTCTCACTTATATCTCAAGTAGGCCTCAAGCTTGCATTCCTCCTGCCCCCACCTCCTGAATGCTGGGATTGTAGGCATACATTACCACATGGATTTCACAAAGCAGCTTCTGACAGCCAAAACCCCACTTGATTTAGGGTAGACACAAGGACACTTGGTAACACTGATAGAGATATTTTGTAGCTACTGAGATGTTTTGTAGATACAAATTTGCATCTCTGATCTACTTGGGTATCTCTGGAGTTTCATAGATGATCCATAGGAAAAGACCTTTTCAAAGGTCCATCCTTTCTTCCTTTGTTCTTTTTTTTTTTTTTTTTTTTTTCTCGTGAGACCGAGGCCTCAATCTATAGGCAGGCTAGGCCACCCCAGAACTTGCTATGTTATTTACACTGGCCTTGAACTCGGTACGGAGTTTCTCCCTCTCCCTCCTGGTTCTGGGGTTACAGCCATGTGCTACCACACCCGATCTCTCTTATTTTTGTAGATATATAATTTACATTCACACAGGGAAGAAGTTCCTGCTAGGCTTCAGTGGCGAGTTCCATACCTGTGGTCACACAGACGGTCGCAGTTAAAAATCAGTGGACAACAAAACCGAACAAAAAGGCCTGTGGGGGGAGGGTTGGAGGGGAGGATGGGGAGGGAATGACACGGGAGGGAATGGAATAAGAGGGGGTGAGGGATGAGAGGAAAGAAAGCGTACTGAATATATGTATGAAGTTGTCAAAAAAAAAAAAACCCAATTTAATCAATTAAACTTATCCCAGGAAAAACATCCCNACTTGTTAAATTTTCTGCAGGCAACTACAACAGCTACAGTGGTGATTTCTGTACAGTCGTCCAAATAGTTATTCCAGTGCTCTGGAGGCAGAGACAGGTGAATCTCATAGTTTGAGGCCAGCTAGATCTACATAGTGAGGTCAAGGACATCCAGGGCAATGCAGGGAGACCCTGCSTCGAAAATTCAAAGTGGATGCGGGGTGGAGTGGGGGCAGGGGAGTAGTGGGTGTTAAATCAGCAAGTATTTATTTTTGCTTTATTCATGTGTGTGCTTCTGTTGGGTGCTGCAAGAAACAATGGAGTCTGGATAATTTTATACATAAATAGAATGCATAAAACATTAGAAAGCAAGAAAGGTACTGTGAGATTGGCTTCCATGCCTATAGACATCCAGAAAGTAAAGACCACAGGTTTGGACCCCAAATGATGGAAAGCAGAGAGTATGAACTATGAAGGATAAGGGAATGGATGACCCCAGGGCACAAAGACAGCCCAGAAAGCTCAGGGAGACTGCTGAGGAACAACTGGATATCTGGGCCAGTGACCCAGTGAACAGAAAGTTTGTGTCTCATAACTGCAATAGAGTTTGCAGTCACTAGTCGTCAAGTGGGATGCACATGCAGTGACGGGAATCAGCCACTAGATGGTAGCATTTGCTAGTGTAATTAATGCTCTGAAGCATCCTTCGGAGACTGGGACCTATTGAAAGGCTGTTGGAATTCATGGAAGGTCCAACGAAGTGAGAAGCGAAAAATCCCAATGAGTCAGTTCAGCCACAAGATAACCACAATAGCGGACGGTAGCCAATATTTACATACTGTTTACTAGTGGATTTGCTCGTGGATCTGCTGCAGGGTCTCAGAGGTCTAACTGCCTCCCTGACTCATACAGGCCACCACACCCAACTGTTGCTTCACAAATCTAAAGGAGACACACCTATGCCTTGATGTCCCTCTGGGGACACTAAAAAAAATGAATCTTTGTCAAATTTAGACTCCCCACCTAGCCCTGGTTTCGTTGTTGAATTTTCCACTTTGCTCTTTTTGCTAGCGGCATAAAGTGACTTTTGGGACAATGGCCTGACTCAGACCTCTGGTCTATTTAGTTCAAACACTTAGCTATCGTAAAGATTACGTCAGAAGGGGCCCCATTACACACTGCCACACAAAGGGAGTATACCTTGTGTTTTCTTCATGTTTCTATGTGTTTCAACTAATTACTTGTTGTTTAAGACAAGCATTTTTGTTAGCTAGTTTCCTCTTTGAAAATGTAAATAGACACAGTCTGGTACAGCAGTCTACAATGATGGCAAGGTGTAGATGCTCACACGCCCCCCCCCCCCCTCAGGCTCCCATGCTTGCAAGGACCATGACTTGAAGTGCCTTGAACAATCATGCCCCAAACTTCAGACATTCTGTCCCTGACTCCACTGCTTCTGTGACATTTGCTATTTGGTCACACTCTTCTTGCTTAGCTTTTGAAATTATTTGTTTTCTAAATAAACTTCAATTTTAAAGCAAAAGTTTCTGTCATTTACGCATTTGGAAAATCAGCATCACAACAAATGTTGGGTAAGTGTAAATATAAATACCGAAAGACATCATAGCACTAAGTGCTGTGACCCACAAATTATATATAAGATAGTATATTAAYGCATCCCCAAAGATCTATAGGAAGTCTTAGAGTCCTAGATAATGTAAGCCATTTAAAAATTATATAGAAGGAGGTCAATGGTTTTAATGATAATAAAACATAAATATACCTAGAGTTATAAGTAAGCATGAAAAGAAATCATGGCTTTATTATTCTTTGACAATTGATCCCTCTTTTTTTCATGACTCTCTTCTCAGTTCAGGTTGTTCCTACAGAGTGGCTCTTCAGACAACTCCATCTCCGGTAAATGAAGCAAATGAGCTACCAACTTCTGGGTGTCCTTTTCCTTTCTCTGTTTCTTTCCAACGAGGCAGCATCATCTGCCACTGCTCCTGTGATACATGGCCTCACATGTGTTCAGAGGAAAGCTGCGTGGTAGGAGAGAGTCCGTCTGCTCTTCCCCGATTGTGGTGGCTTATCTTGGTTTCAACTTGACTGGATCTGGAAGCAGACAGAAGACAAGCCAGTGAACAGTGCGGCGTGGGATTTCAGACTCTCTGACGTGGCAGCCAGAACCTGAGTGACACCCCACGAAAGGGCAGYGGAGGGAAGCCCTGCTTTTGCCTCYTGTACTTTACACTCCCCGGAAACTTCCTTTAGCTGGCTGCTTCCTTGCTGCGTTCCTTCTGCTGATATTAGGACTTCTCTTTTGCTTCCAGTATCGACCGAAAAGCAGCAGCTCTCTAGGCACCCTCCGGACTATCTGTGCCAGATTGAGGTTGCTGAAGCACCCATCTTCACAGACTGAGAAGCTATGGCCATCTCAGACTCTGGCGTGAGACAGCCATTGGATTACCTAGACCTTATCATGTAAGCCAACCTAAACCGAAAAACCTTTTAATACGCATTCATGCTATCTCTTCTGGGTTTCTAGGCAACCCTGACAAACCTACAGATCAAAGCATTTTCTCTGCTGGAGTTAGGTCCAGGCTGTTTGCCGGAAGCCCTAATGCCAGATGCTGGTCTTCCCTCAGCCTAGGTCCTTGCTCTCGCTCCCACCTTTCACACATACCCACGCTCCCTCTGCAGACACCCCAGGCTGCACACTCGGCTCACCTCTATTTTTTTTTT
>BDUI01005948.1:83852-100225 GCA_002335545.1 Apodemus speciosus
CTACACAGAGAAACCCTGTCTCGAACAACCAAAAAAAAAAAAAAAAAGGCTCCAGAAGTGTTGGTCTCAGGTCCCGGAGGCCTGGTGTGGGTGCCCAGGCTGTGCCCCCCAGAGAGAAAATCTTAGAGAACAAACCTCCTGGGATGCCACAGGTGTCCCAGCCAAGGCTTCTGCCTGCTTCCCTTCTGTTTGCAGAGGATCTGGGTTCAGTTCCCAACAAAAAATAAATATAAATATTTGGGGCTGGCAAAATGACTCAACAGCTAACGGTACTTCCTTTATCCTTGACGAGCTGAGTTACACCCCTGCGTCCCACATAGTAGGAGAGTTAAGTGACTCCCACAAGTTATTCCCTGCCTTCCAGAGGTACACTGTGGCACATTCGTACCCACATCCATACACGATTGAACGTGATAAATTTTTTTGAATGTGATAATTTTTTTTAAAAGGCTACATTCACAGAAAAGCCTAAAAGCCTTCTTCAGTGGCTAGGGTGGCCGTATGGTGTTCTTGCACCCAATCAGCTGGAAATCGAAGTTAGATAAGGGCTTCRAGGAAGAGTTTGGTTTTGGTGGTGAGAGAGTCAGAGGCCATAGGCCTCCTTTTCTTGTTTTGAATAGCTGTGGTCAGGGAAGTCCTTCTGTGACCCTGAAGACAGTAGGTGGATTCTTGACAGCACTCTGGGAGTGGCGTGTATGCTTATTCTAGGTTACTTGTCTGAGTGGAAATAAAGCTGTCTCTGCATTCTCTGTGGGAGAGAAACAAACTACCTTGTTGGAGCCTCTGTTAGCTGACTTATGCTGCTCTAGCCTCAAAGTCAAAACATCAGTGAAACTTAGTGGTGTGACAGAGAGCCCAGATGTCACTGGTGTCATCTGGGTCCTGCCTGGAGCTGTGTTTGAGACTGGCTCACAGCCACAGCCTTTTCACATATTGGCTATGGGGAGTTTTCTTTCTGCTTGGGCAGCCTAAGTTGGCTTTTCTATTGCCTGAAATGGAAAGGCTCAAGGTCCTCCTGATGCTCTCTTYCTGTGCTGTATAATTGTGGTCAATGATATGCACAATAACAATAATGCTATTTGTGCTGGCTGCCTTTATGTCAACTTGACACCAACTAGAGTCATCAGAAAGGATGGGGCTTCAGTTGAGAAAATGCCTGCGTAAGACAGGGCTGTAAGCAAATCTTGTGGGGGCATTTTCTTAATTAGAGACTGGTGGGGGCCCATTGTGGGTGGTACCACCCTGGTCTGGTGGTCTTGGGTTCTATAAGAAAGTAGGCTGAGTAAGCTCGTAAGCAGCACCCCTGCATAGCCTCTGAACCAGCTCCTGCCTTTGCATTTCCGTCCTAACTTCCATGGATGGTGAACTATGATGTGGAAGAGACAAACAAACCTTTTCCTCCTTAGGTTGCTTTTGGTCAGCATTTTATCACAATAACTGAAAGCAAGCTAGGATTCTAGGTTTCTTCGTTGTTTTATACTTAGATATGCAGACACTACTGTGCTACCAATTGCCTAGTATTTAGTGCAATACTATATTGTATACATTTGCAACCTAGGACTTTCCTGTAGAGCCTAGGCATGTAGTCAACATCTAGGTTTGTGTGACTATGCTCTGTGACATTTGCATGAAGATGCCTGGTGCTATCCTTTCGCAGGATGCATCCCTACATACATCAGATCAGATAATTCAACACATGGTCGTACTAACAAATGGCCAAGTGGACTGATTCTGCTTGCACTTCTTAGTGCCTCACTTAATTTTTATTGTCCAGAAAAAATGTAAAATTAAGATTTGGGATGTGGCTTGGTGATCGTATACATGATACACTGGATTAAATCCCCAGCACAAAACAAGTAATTAAAAAATAATAAGTAGGAGCTGGAGAGATGATTCAGCGGTTAAAAGCACTGACTGCTCTTCCAAAGGTCCTGAGTTCAAATCCCAGCATCCACATGGTGGCTCGCAACCATCTGTAATGAGATCTGACACCCTCTTCTGGAGTGTCTAAAGGCAGCTACAGTGTACTTACATGTAATAAAATTAATTAATAAATTAATTAATAAGTAAATTAAAGTAAAGAAAAAAGAGAAAAATGAAAAGAATAATAAGGCTTGAGCTGAATCGTAATAAAAGCTAATATGTTTGTACAGCTCCTCGTTCAGAAACCAGGTGTTTGGTGGTCTTCCTCAGGATATTGTTTTGGTTTGTATGGTCTGCCCCACTGGAGTATACCAATTACAATGAGTAGCATGACTCAGTTTCCCCTTCTGAGCAACCCACTGCTGCATTTCTTTTTGTTTGTTTGTTTGTTTTCTTTTTTCTTTTCCGAGACAGGGTTTCTCTGTGTAGTCCTGGAACTCACTCTGTAGACCAGACTGGCCTCGAACTCAGAAATCCGCCTGCCTCTGCCTCCCAAGTGCTGGGATTAAAGGCGTGYGCCACCACGCCTGGCTTTTTTCTTTTTGTTTTTGTTTTTGTTTTTTGTTTTTTTTTTCCACTGCTGCATTTCTGGAACCTTTCATTCCCCAGTCATTTGGTCCTTGGAACCTACATGGCCCATGCGAATTAATCCACGTCTGGAACCAATCTGGCTTGTCTCCCAGCTTACCCCTAGGCCCACAGGCCATAACCCTCTTGTACTTACTGATCTCCTGGGTTTTTCATGTAACACTTTGGAGAATGGTCCATTTAGTCCAATCACGGTGCAGAACAGCATTAATAGGCAATTGCCACTGGGAGATAATACAGGAAGAAAAATGGCTAAAAATATACAGTGAATCACAGAAAATTACATCTCTTAAAACCTACAGTGTATTCCTATTGCCATAGCAACCTCTGGCTAGTAAAGACAGAGCTGATTTATCACAGGCTTTCCCCAGCCCTTCATTCTACCGGAAGCTTTTCCAGCCTGTGGGGTGAGTCCCCGTGAAGGTGATGGGACCTGTCCAAACACAGAGTTTTCCCTCTTCATGACTTTTAGTGGCACTTCTGTGGCAGGAAGCAGTGGTTCCTTCTGTTCAGTCAGGCCATTCCCAGCCCCATTCCTGAGATGGTGTTGGCCATTGCTAACCTCTGTCAGAGTATCTGCGTTCTCTCAAGCTCACGGATTTCCCAGAGACGGCAGCAGAATGCGGATGTGAGGAGCCGCACAAGGCAGGCCAGCGTGAAAACATGAAGGGGGGGGGGCTTTCCACCTTTCCCTCCAGTCTCCTCAGCTCCTCCTTTCTTCGAAGTGCATTCCTAGTGAGATGGGTGGAAAGGGTGGTGTGTTTTAGCATTGGAAATGAGACTGGTGTCTGGGAAGATGTTAAGGATGTAGTCAAACATTCTGTTCTTTCACTGCAGTGCTAAATATCGCTGGCATGTGTCTTTGCCATAATATACAGAGGAAATTCTTGTGTTTTCTTTCTTTTGTTTCTTTCTTGAGACAGGGTCTTTCTATGTGATTCAAACTGGGATTGAATCTGGACACAATCTTCCCGCCTCAGTCTCCAGAATGCTGGGGATTACAAGTACATGACACCAATGAGATTCTTGAATAGCAATAAACTTTTACAATAGGAACATATTTT
This sequence comes from Apodemus speciosus, assembly GCA_002335545.1. Taxonomy (NCBI): domain Eukaryota; kingdom Metazoa; phylum Chordata; class Mammalia; order Rodentia; family Muridae; genus Apodemus; species Apodemus speciosus. The sequence continues at coordinate 87,428 of BDUI01005948.1, forward strand.
GGATATCCTGGACCAGAGTCCTGGAGTATCCTCCCTCCAAATAACCCAGCCTGGACATGTCAGAGGACAAGGAGACAGCCCCAAAGGACTCCCACTGGTCACATCCACGACAACACACACACTCATTGTATATGTGCACACACAAACATGAATAAAAATAAAATCTTAAAGAATTGGCAGGGCATAGTGGCGCATGCCTTTAATCCTAGTACTCAGGAGGCAGAGGCAGACAGATAGGTCTCTGAGTTTGAGGCCAGCCTGGTCAACAGAACAAATTCCAGGACAGCCAGGGCTACATATAAAAACCCTGTCTCAAAAAAAAAAAAAAAAAAAAACACCAAAAACTAAAAAACAAAACAAAACAACAACAACAACAACAACAACAACAACAACAACAAAAAACCTTACTAGTGGATGTTAAAAATGAGTAAAAGCTTGATGGAAAGGGCAGAATCACACAACCGCGAAGGATCTCTTCACGAAATATTTACTGATTTTAGAGAAAAAATAGTACAGTTGAGAGGCTTTCCAGACACTATTTGAACCAAGTGATCAAACACATCTTAAGGGATAAATGGGTCACCCTGACACTGTGTCTCCTAATGTGTGCACTAGAGACACAATGCCACACTTCTGGGCCATTTCTGCCACAAGTGTGTAACCTGGATCTCATCGTGAGGGAACAACAGACAAGTTCTGAATAAGGGCAGTCTATAAATAATTGGCTTTTATCCTTCAAAGATGCCAGCGACATGAGAGGCACAGATGAGCGCTCTATTCGATCTGAGGAGACCCAGCAGCCACAGCAATGTGTTATATGAGATTGATTTTGGATCAATTTTTTCCCCTTCTCTTTGACTGTAAAGAATGCTATTAGGAAAAATTGGTGAGATTTTAAAAAAGGTATGTAGCTTACACAACACTATTAGGTCAATATTAATTTCATGATTTAGGGACTGGGGTGGTAAGAAAGAACCGTCCTGACGGGAGGGAGCACACACTCAAGTGCTTAGGGATAACGGATCATCTGGTCCAAATCTCCCTCAAAAGTGGCTCAGTAGAAACAAGGGAAATAGAGAGGAAGGCCGTAAGCAAATGAGGTGATGAATATTCAGGAATTCTTTGTACTTTTTGCATTTTTCTGTGAGAAGTACTTTGTGATTATATCTTAAGTCTGAAATTGCAAAGTTAAAAAGTCCCCATCTGCAGACTCCATGTTCTTCCTGCTCTCTCTGTCTGTCATTCTGAGGCTGTACTCAATCACACAGAGCTTCCTTCACAAAGCAGGACCTGCACAAGGGAGTGTGAGGGCTGAGTGTGTGCATGGGTGTGCCTGTGACTTTGTGTTTTTGTATATGTGTGTGTATGTGTGTGTATGTATGTATGTATTATGAGTATATGTGTGTATGTGTATGTATGTATGGGTATATGTGTGTATGTGTATGTATATATGTGTGTATGTGTGTATGTGTATGCATGTGTATTGTGTGTATATGTATGTATGTGTATGCATGTGTRTATGTATGTATGTGTGTGTATGTATGTGTGTGTGTATGTGTGTGTGCTTGTAGAGCAGAGTTCTTTCTCCTTCTGAGGCCACAGAGTGAAATTGAGTGTATAGGACCTGCTAACACCAGGCTCTGAAGGTGTCAAGGTGGGGCAGGGGCAGGGGCAGGGGCAGGGGCAGGGGCAGGGGCAGAGTGTGTGTGGGGAGATGATCTGAGGCCCAGGAAGCTCCCTCCATTTGTCCCAGCTGGTCCAGCTGCTTGGTACAACCTGGAAGACATGCTCTAAAAACACATCAATGTCACACAAAGGTCATGATATGAAAAGGTTCCAGAGACAGGTTTGCCATGTGTGACACTGAGTTTCACAGCCCTCTTCGCTCTGCAAGCTGCCTGCGGTAATTCCCAGTGTTGTGAACTGCAGTGAAGCAGAGAGGGGTTCGGGTGTTTACAAATGATCCTGATCGAATTGAACACATCTCGATTCCTTCCCAAGGGTCCAGGAACAATACCAAGAAAAGACTTAGAGATGGCCCAGGCAGAGCCCTCCTCCCCGGGAGTGAGCCTCTGCCCGGTATGGCTTTTACAATGCTGGCTTGTGCTTGCAGCTAGGCCTTGGGAAGGAAAGAAAATGGAGTCATTTCTGGTACCGCAAAGATATTTGTCTCAATCCACCAACACCAGTCAGATATGAATTGTATAAATCAAGTAGGCATGGGGCTTCAGGCTAGGTCACGAAGACATTTAAGCATTTAAGAGCTGGTCAGCCTCAAACTGGTCCAATTAGAGTGAAAATAAAGACACAGAGAGTGAGCCCTTTTAAAAGAGGCCACATCTATCTAACCCTGTGGGAGAAAGTGGAGCCACAGCTGGGTCCACGGTCGGATATGGATTATCGAGGATCTGGATCCTTGCCCATTGCGTGACCTATGTGATCACATACCTCTCAAAAACAAAACAAAACAAAACAAAACAAACAATAACAAACCCCCAAACCTCAAAACGACTTTGCTTCAGAGACACCGTGTAAAATAGTATTTTTTATGAATCAAGGGGGCTGCATGCCCTAGATGACTGGTTATTAAATTTAGGCTTTACTCAGTTTCTGGATGACCTGTTTAGCTCCCAGACAAGAGTAGGGATCAGCAAGAAACTCTCTGCACACTCGACCAAGGACGGGGATGCCAGAGTTCCTCTGTCTGGGCTTATTCAGTCAGACCCTAGCAATGTGAGTGCAGCCCCTTCCTGCCTCCAGGGTCCCTTATGGAAACCTATCATTGCTCTTGTATGGGAAATGAACCCATTTTCATGGGGCTTAATTTCTTTATTTTTTCTCCCCCTGCCGGTCTGAGGAAGCAGGCACATCTTTCAGGGCCAATGCTTGTAATTTTTAGCAGAAATGTTCTCATTAAGATCTCAAAATTCCTATCACAAGGGCTCGGGAGAGAGGAGCGGAAGCCAGCGCTAGGAGAAGCGGGTGCCGGCAGGAGGCCAGGGCAGAAAAAGCTCTGGGGGTGGGGGTGCGGTGGAAGTGTGCCTGTGGCCAGAGCTGTCTTCTCCTTGCAGTTGGTGGCTTGAATCACATGGCGTCGCTGTTGTGAGTGTCCTACTTGAATCCCGGCAATTGTGAACCCATCAAAACCGGAACAAAATTGCTGGTTACACCCCGGTTTAAGCGTTTAAGCGTCTCTTCTGGATGGTCACACCTATACTCACAACTTGCTGTTCTGTGGCATCAGGGTATTCTGTGCGTCCCGATTTCAGAGAAACCCTATAATCCGTCAGTTCTCATCATATTTACGACGATGGTTAAAAAGTAGCTTTGGGTTCGATTGCCTCTCTTCCCACTGACAGCCAAGGGCTCTTTATCTGTATTTGAATTCAGATAGAGAGTGAGACCGGCTTTGACAAACGCAGTGTATTGGAAATAACACTTCTAAAGCAGAGCTGTAAACCACCAGCAGCATCTATGTCTGTCCGACTTGGACGCGGTTGCCATGTCTTAGAGTTCCCTGTGGTGCGGAATGCCAGTCGAACCACAAGCAAGGAGAGAGGCCATATGGATAAGTGCCGAGAGATGCGGTGCCCAAGTGAAATATTATCTAAGACCTTTCTATGTAACCTCCAGGTGAATGACCCTGAGCGGAGGCCAGAGGAACCAAAAGGCAGCCCGGGACAGTCCTGTTAGATTGCTGGTCTACAGAAGCATAAGCAAAAGAGATGGTTGATTTAACCCAGTAAGTTTTAGGGTGATTGTTGTCTAGTGAAAGATAACTGAATCTGACACAATGAAAGCTAAGGGCCTTACACCACACAACATGACCCGGAGGGAGGGAGAAAGCACCATATCTGGCAGATAGCTAAAACTCTTTGTCGCTGGGAGCAGAGTTCAGAGACACTCCTGGGTCTAGTATTTGCTTGAGTGTGTGTGCCTGTGCGAGTGCATGTGTGTGTGTGTGTGTGTGTGTGTGTGTGTGTTGAGCAAGTACCTGAAGATTCTGGAAGAGGGCCTTAGATCCCCTGGAACTGGAGTAGGTGATTGTAAGCTGTCTGAAGTGAGTGCTGGGAATTGAACTCTGGTCCTCTGCAAGAGCAGCAGGTGCTTTTAACCACTGAGCCATCTCTCCAGACCCGCATTCTTCCAGCTTTCCTATCTTGTTTGGTTATTATACCTCCCTACCATAACTCCATTTCTTCATCTTACTTAATAAAAATTATTTTTTTGTGTGTGCATGGGTGTGTATGTGTGTGTTTGTACATGTTCACCAGTCTACAGTGCATATGTGGAAGTCAGAAGACAGCGTTCGTGAGAGCCAGTTTTCTTTTCCCACAGACCCTCTTGGTGCTTCTGTGGCTGTGGTTCTCACTCCAAGAGCGCTGGCCTAGATGCTTCCAGCCAATTCTCTCTTTTACTGCCTACTTTCTACAGGAATGCTGGGATTACAGATGTGTGCCACTGCACCTGGCTCCCCATCCCCCACCAGGAGTCTGAGTCTGGTCATGAGGTTTGCATGGCAAGCCCTTTTACCCATTGAGCCATCTTTCTGGCCCTTACTGTAGGGGCTATTCCTGGTTGTCAACTTGACTATATCTGGAGTAAACTACAATCTAGAATTGGAAGGCTCACCTATGATCCTAATCTGGAGGCTCAGAGATATAAGTTTCTGACCTGGATCTTGGCATGGAGATCTTGAAGCATAGTGGCTATGGATTCCAGTTCAAGATCATCTGGGATTAAAGGCACACCTTTAATCTGGGCCACACCCTCTACTGGAGACCTACAGCCTTTAATCTGGGCCACACCCTGTACTGGAGACATATATAAGGACATTGGAAGAAGGAAGACTGATTCTTCCTTGCCGGCTTGCCTCGTGGGACTGAGCGACTGCTAGATCCTTGGACTTCCATCCACAGCTGCTGCTGACTCTTGTTGGGGAGTTGGACTACAGACTGTAAGTCATCGACAAATTCCCTAACTACATAGAGACTGGCCATACGTTTTGTGACTCTAGAGAACCCAGACTAATACAGAAGTTGGTACCAGGAGTGGGGTATTTCTGTGACAACCTGACCATGTTTGGGGGAGGACTGTGGAAGGACTTTGGAACTTTGGGCTAGATGGTCCATTCACTGCTGAGACCTCTGTGAGATGTTGTGTAAGAGCTTGGAAGATTATGTTGAGAACAGTGCAGCCTGTACAGCAGCCTGAACCTGTTGAAGAGCCTTCTCCTGTTACTATACTTTTAAAACTTTCCACAGAATGCCTTAACATTTGTAAGGGATCTAATTTACCTAACACTGGGAGATTGGGCGAATAGTTTATGGTAAATCCACTTAGCAAATAAATGGGAAAAAACCACACCCCCAGAACTCACAATAAAATAAAACCCTTGAATTTATTAAAATTAATGTTATATTGGGGCTGGAGCGATGGCTCAGAGGTTAAGAGCACTAGTTGCTCTTGCAGAAGACCCAGGTCCATCTCTGGCACCCACATGGAGGTGCATAACTGTCAGTAACTCCAGTTCCAGGGGGATCTCCTGCCCTCTTCTGGACTCCAAGGGAACTGCATACATGTGGTACACATACCCATGCAGGCAAAATACCTATAGATAAAAAAAAAAAAAAAAAAAAAAAAAAAAAAAAAAAAAAAAAAAAAAAAAAAGTAAAGATGTCTATTGGTAGCAGGAGATATTTCCTATATATTATGTAATACTATGAACCTATTTAAAAACCTTCCATGCCTGAAAGGGCATGTGAGGACTTGCAACGTGGCAGAGTGAAATAGGGAAACTGTATTTTCTTATTTGAGTTTCCTGAGATAAGCAGGATAGTTTTCGGACATGATAAGACAGTACAAGACGTGTTGCCATGGACGCAGTACTGACAGGGTAGAGGAAGTCTGTTGTAGTCCCCAGGGGAAGTGGAATCAGGCTGAAGTGACTGGACTTAGACGAGAACACCTGTGGTCTCATTTTCTTCTTTCTTCTCTCTTTTTTTCCTTTTAGACAAGGTTTCATCATTTAGCCCTGGCTGACCCAGAACTCACTGTGTAGACCAGGTTGTCCTGGACCTCATAAAAACCTGCCCGTGTCAGCCTCCTGAGTGCTGGGATTAAAAGCAAGTGTTATCTGTCACATTCAGCCTTTTGCCTGCAGAACTCGAACAGTTCAGGTAGGCAGCCTGTAATGCGTAACATAATAGTAGGTGATGTCTGGTTTCTTGTAGACTCTTGAGTGCAACAGCAATCAGAACTATGGTGACTGAGAGGAGGCCTTGGGAGACTTTACTATAGTTATAGTCATTAAGCACACTCTTACTTTAATAAGCCAGAAAATGGGGTTCTGCTCTCTTGATTACTTAGTTATTTTCCTCAGCAAAAGCAGGGCTCCTGGGGCTGGAAAAATGGCTCCGCGGTTAGGAGCACTTGTTGCTCTTGCAAAGGACAAACCAAACCAAACAAAGCAAAGCAAAGCAAAGCAAACAAAAAACCAGGGAGCTAGTGAGACAGCTCAGTGGGTGAGGGCGCTCTCTTCTGAACTGATGACCTGAATTTCATCTCCGGGACCTTCATAGTGGAAAGAGGGGACTGACTTTTACAATTGTTCTCTATCCACCGCACATGAACCCCCAGCAAACAAAGAAACGAATGAATATCAATGCTGTAGAAAGATGTCTATAGGTACCAAGTGATATTCCTCATGTATACTATGAAACGGTGGGATACTATTTAAAAACAGTATGTATGGAGTACAGAAATGTCCTGGAAAGGGGTGAGATGACCTCCTTTTCTCTTTTGCTGAAAGTCTTATTTCAAGCCATGTGTGGTAGCAGATGTCTTTAGTGCCAGCACTTGGGGGGCAAAGGCAACAGATCCCTCTGAGTTCAAGGTCAGCCTGGTCTACATAGAGAGTAACAGGATAGCCTAGGCTACATAGTAACCACATCCCTCACCCAAGGGAAACAGAGAAAACCTTCCTTTCCTGGGGAACCTCCCTGTTCTGTTCATGGAGTTGGAGACTCCAGTGACCATGTGGCTGACTAACATAGTTCATTATCCTGGCCCCAGGGGAAAGGGCCACAGATATGACTGCAGCCCAGTCAGGAAATTCATTTCTAGGCCTTTTCTGGAGTTATTGAACCAGGGTGCACTGGGTATTCGAGTCACAAAGCCGATAGGTTGTGAGCTGAGAGATGCTGAAGACATCGCATGTTGAAGAGTAAAGTTAACACGTGAGGCTGTGAAGCTGCTTAGAGCAAGTGCATCGGAGAGTGACGTTAGTACACGCGGCGCCTCGGGAAGGCGAGCATCTCAGCATCATCTTCTGCGAACATGAGTCCAGCCGCTGCAGCGTTTACTCTGGCATCTCTCTGTTGCATGAACTAATAAACTGCCCCCCTCTCCTCTCCTTTCCATTCTCTTTCAGGATGGTCTGAGTGGGTTTTCTTTTACAGAAAAGGTTGGAGAAGGTGACGTTTGTGTAAAACCTGGAAGGCTGATTAATCTCCTTCTTTAGAAGTAGTTTACGCCCCCCATCCCCCGCCCCCACTATCCTCCATCTACGGTGCTGGGACTTAGAGCTGAACTCACACATAGCTCTGTGACATCTAGTTTTTCTTTATTGATTTAAAAATATTTTTTAAAAAAACGGCATGGCAGGACATGTCTTTAATCCCAGCACTTGAGACGCAGGAGCAGGAGGACTCTGAGTTCAAGGCCGGCCTGCTCTACAGAGCAAGTTCCAGGAGAGCTGGGTCTACACAGACAAACGCTGTCTCAAAAAAATTACATTTTAATTAATAAGTTGGTTTATGAGTTAATTTGTAGTGTGTATGAGAAGAGAACACACTGCGTGCCTTGCCCAGAAGTGGAGGACTGAGGAGAATTTGTGGGAGTCAGTCCTCTCCTTCCATGTGGATCCCAGGGATAGAACTCCAGCTCTCAGGCTTGATGCCATCTCGTACCGAGCCCCCTCACCAACCCCAACTTGGCAGATTTTGAAGTGAACTCACCCATTATAACTTTTAAGCTTCACTACAAGCTTATGAAACAGCCAGAGTTGAAGTTGGAGCATCTGGGCAGAGGCGCAGGGCTGTAGAGACAGTGCTGGGACTCCTTGCTATATGAGGAAGTCCCTTGGTTAGACGTACAGAGAAGAGGGCAGGACGGGATTTTGAAGAACATTTTGCCTCAGGGACAGTGACTACAATTGTCCCTGGGGATTAGTTCTGGGCCAAATGTGGATATTAAAATCCTTGGGTGGGAAAGTCCCTTATATAAAATTGTGTAACAATTACACATATAAATAAATAAGTATATTAATAAATTGTATCTGCATTGAGTATGCAGATTTTTTGGTCATTATTCCCTAAAAAATATAGAATAGCAGTGAGGTGCATACTATTTCTCCTGCATAAGTAATCTAGAGATGGTTTGAACTACATCGGAGGATGTACATAGGTTATATACACACAGAGACTAGAAGAGCCATTGGTTCCCTCTGATCTGGAGTCACAGGTGCTTGCTGGATGCCTGTCTTGTTGCACAGGAGATGGGGTGAGAACTCTGGGTCCTCATGATCGTGCAGCAAATGTTTTTAACTTCCGAGTCATCTTTCCGGGTCTTAGATACTGTTTGTGGTAGCTTGAACAGGTTTGGCCACTGTAGCCTCATGTGTTTAGGAGAGCTGGTGTTGTTGGAGGAAGATCATCACTGTCAGGGTGAACTTTGAGGTTTCCTAGGCTCAAGCTCTGCTCAGCGCAGAAGAGACCTTCCTCTGGCTTCCTGCAGAAGACAGTCTCCTGGATGACTTCAGATCAAGGTGTAGAACTCTTGTCTCCTCTAGCACCATGTCTGCCTGCACAGCACCATGCTTCTCACCATGGTGATGATAGACTGGGCCTCTGAAGTTGTAAGCCAGCCCCAGGTAAATGTGTGCCTTTATAAGAGCTGCTTTGGTCATGGTGTCTCTTCACAGCAATGAAACCCTAACTAAGACACTATTTTTTTTCCCCTCAGTATTTTGGTTTTCTGAGTCTGTGTTTGGAGGACCTGAAGATTTCCTTGTTGACTGTTTTCCTGTTCTTTCGCCTCTCTCATAATTGCCCAGTTCAGACTAAATCCACAACAGCAGCATCAATAGCTAATATTTACCACTTACCACACACTTGGCATCGGGCTAAGTAAACACTTTATCTCCTTTTGCTTTACTAAGTGTTCATATAAGGAGGATATTGTTGTAATCCACCACTTAGCCAGGATGAAGTCACTAAGACAGAGAAGAGTAAGGCCACTTTCCCTAAGTGACACAGAAACTAGGAGGCAGTGAGACCTGGGACACAGATCTGAACCCAAAGAACCTCCACAGCCCTCACTTTCCCCCTCTTTTTCCATTTCTCATGTGTGAGCATGACAAAAATGTGTGTGTGTGTGTGTGTGTTTTTGTGTATGTGTGTTTGTGTGTGAACTTCTGTGAGTATACATGGGGATGACAAGGGGTGATGCCATAAATCGTTCTTTAATTTTTTTAAAGATTTTTTTAAATTTTATTTTATGTGTATGGGAGTTTTGTCTGCAGGTATGTTTCTAGACCATGGGTGAGGTGCCCTCACTAACCAGAAGAATATGTCAGATCCCTTGAAAACTGGAGGTTCTAATGGTTGTGAGCCGCCATGTCAGAGCTGGGAAACAAACCTGGCTCCTCTGGAAGAGCAGCCAGTGTTCTGAACTGCTGAGCCAGCTCCCCAGCCCCAGAGATTGATTTATTTATTTGTTTGTTTGTTTGTTTGTTTGTTTGATGTATGTGAATACATTGTCCCTGTCTTCAGACACACCAGAAGAGGGTGTTGGATCCTATTACAGATGGTTGCAAGCCACCATGTGGTTCCTGGGATTTGAACTCAGGACCTCTGGAAGAGCAGCCAGTACTCTTAACCACTGAGTCACCCCCCCCTCCCCACCCCGTGACCTCCCTCCCCAGATTTTTGTTGTTTTGGTTTAGTTTTTCTTTTCTGGGTTTGTTTCTTTCCCTTTTTATTTTAGATTTATTTATTTATTTCATGTATATGAGTGCTCTATGAACATCTATCTGCATGTCGGAAGAGAGCATCAGAACTCATAGTTGTAAGCCCCTCTGGAAGAACATCCAGTGCTCTTAACTACTGAGCCATCTCTCAAGCCCCTTGGTTTTGTTTTTCTTTTTTGTTTGTTTTGTTTTTTTGGTCTTTTTGAGACAGGGTTTCTCTTTATAGCCCTGGCTGTCCTGGAACTCACTCTGTAGACCAGACTGGCCCCGAACTCAGAAATCCTCCTGCCTCTGCCTCCCAAGTGCTGGGCTTAAAGGCGTGTGCCACCACCGCCCGGCTGGTTTTGTTTTACAAGACAGGTTTCTTTGTGTAGTCCTGGTTGTTCTGAAACACTCTATAGATCAGGTTGACCTCAAACTCAGAGGTTCACCAGACTCCGCTCCCAAGGGCAGGGACGAAAGCCATGTTCCACCACACCCAGCTATCAGAACTTGTTCTTGTTTGCTCTTCTACCTTAGTCATTAAGGCATGGACTTTCAGGCAAAATAGATCTCAGTGATATGGCTAGGTGTGACAACTGGCTTTAATTGTCAATTTGACACAACCTGGAATCACCTGGGAGGAGAGTCCCAGTGAGGAATTGTCTGTGCTAGGCTGGCCTGTGGGGAGACGGGCTTAATTAAATTAACTGAAGTGGAAATCCCAGGCAATCCACTGTGGGTGGCATCATTCCCTAGATGGGGTGCTCTAGACTGTGTACAAGTGGAGAAACTGAGCTGAGCGCAAGCAAGCAAGAAAGCAGCATTCATTCTCTCTCCAGTCTTGACTGTGGATGTGATGCAGTCAGCTGTCTCCCACCACTTGACTGCTCTACAGTGATGCTCTAACCAGGAATTTTAAGGCAAATAAACCCTTTCTTACCCGAGTTACTTTTTTTTGTTAGATTTCTAAAATTTTATTTATTTCTATTTTATGTGCATTGGTGTTTTGCCTGCATGTATGTCTGTGTGAAGGTGTTGGATCTGCTGCAACTGGAGTTACAGACAGTTGTAAGCTGCCATGTGGGTGCTGGGAATTGAACTCAGGTTCTCTGGAAGACGAGACAGTACTCTTTAACCAATGAGCCATCTCTTCTGTCCTTGTTAGAGTATTTTATCACAGCAAGAAAGGAAATTAGAATACTAGAGTTACCTGACAGCGTGCTCACAGACAGCCTCTCTTCCTGAGGCTGGAATTGCATGTGGGCCGCCGTGCTCCTCTGACACTTACAAGGGTCTCTGGGGATCCATGTCATCTTTATCCTTGTGCAACAAATGCTTTAACTGTTGAGCTGCTTCCCCTACACTCTCACATAGCCCTCTTAATCAGTGAAGGGTATTAATCATATTCACTAACATTAAGTCATCATTAATGAGGTTCATGTATAGCAGTGCTACTGATTTTTATATACTGGATCTGTACCCCTCCGTCCTTAGTGCTAACATTTTCTTCTGGTGGAATTTAAGTTTTTGTTTCTAGATGATAAGAGTCACCAAACTGGTTTGCCTATTTGAATGTCTCTATCTCTCTCCTGAGTACTTCCAGTGCTGTGCTGAACAGAAGCAGGTAAGTATCTACCTTCTTAGAGGAAAGACCTTTACATTTTTACCAGGGAAGATAGGTCTGGTACGTGATCTCAGATCCCTAAGAGGCTGAAGCAGAAGGATCTCAAATTCAAGGCCAGCCTCATTTACAGAGCAAGTTTCAAGCTAACCCGGGAAATCATTGAGGCCTGTCCTAAAGCAAAAGCATGAGACTACAGCTTAGGAAGGGGGTGTTTGCCTCACACACGCGACAGCATGTCCCATCCTCACTGCTGTTAAAAAAGGTTCACCAAGTAGGACATGGTGGTGCATGCCTTTAATCCCAGCACTCAGGAGGCAGAGGGAGATGGATCTTGAGTTCAAGGCCAGCCTGGTCTACAGAGTCAGTTCCAGGAGAGCTATACAGAAAAATTCCTTCTCCAAGGGATTAAAAAAATAATATAAAGGTTTACCATTGAGAAAAATTCAGCTGTGGATTTTCCATCCATGTGTAATTCGTTGAGTTTTTCTCTTGTCTAATTATTTCCTCCATCTATTGTGATGGCAACGTGGCCCTTATTTTTCCTTTTGCTATTATATTATATCACAGCGATTTGTTTATTAATGTTGAAGCATTCTTGCATTTGGCTTCACTTGGTCATGGTGAGTAATCCTTTTAATGTGTTATTGAATTTGATCTGCTAGTTGCTCTGTTGAGGATTTTTGCATGCATATTCCCAAAGGATATTGACCTGTAATTTATATTGTGATATCCTTGGCTGGCTTTGGAATCAAAATAACGTTGGTCTCATTTAAAAAGTTGGACATCCTCTCTGTATCAGTTAACTGGTCTTGTGACAAAACGTCCAACGGCAGCAAATTAAAAATAGAGGGTCTATTTTAACCCGGAGGGTGAGATCCAGTCTATCCGGGAGAGGGCGGTACGGTGCAGCAGCCCCAAGGCGGAAGGATCACATGGCTGAGACCCTTCCCCTCCTATCTTGGTGAAACAGGAAGCAGAGAGCAGACAGGAAGTGTGGTTAAGTCCTAAAACTTACAAGGCCCAGCCCTAGTGGCCCACTTCCTCCTGGGAGGCTTCCCTTCCAAAAGATTCTACAACCTTCCAAAACAGAGCCACCCTCTGGGGCACTCGTGTTTTTTTTTTTTTTTTTTTTTTTTTTTTTTTTTTTTTTTTTTTTTTTTTT